>LGRX02033387.1:0-61036 GCA_001247695.2 Cymbomonas tetramitiformis
GTCGGTACTACCTGTATGAGGGTCGCCCGGAGGTCTCTGGCTGGTGGGATGGGAGGCACTCGGGTGACCGGCCCTACCTCACGGAGCATTGGGCCACCCCCGAGGGTGTGCCGGCACCGGTGATGGATGCCTCTGGTTGGCAGGGCGGCATTGCGTATCGGGATTGGCGCCACATCTTGGCCTTCCCCGAGCATGAGCGGGCGCCGTGCAAGAGCTCCAACTTTCGGGAGGCTAGTACGGCGGCTGCTACGGTGGAGCTTTTGGGGCCGGATCACCGGGGTGGGTGCATGTTGCTCCGTACGGACAACACCACCACCATGAGCATGGTGAACAAGCAGGGCATCATGGCGCCGGACCTGTGGCCGGTGTGTGAGCGGATGTTCCGGGCGGCCGCCGAGTATGACCTGGAGCTGGCTGTGGAGCACATCCCCGGGGTCGAGAACACCCTGTCGGATGGGCTTTCCCGCTATGTTCGGCGGAAGGACTACTCTGATTGGCAGTTCAGGAGGGATGAGTTCCTCTCCGTGCAGGACATGTTCGCATGGCCGTTCACTTTGGACGGGGGAGCGGACCCGGTGGGCACCAATGCCCAGCTGCCCAGGTACCGGGCGGTGGTGGATGGGTTTGAGGACACGCCTGTGGACGGTGAGCATGTGTATGCCAACCCCGATTATGAGCGGGTGAGGCGGTACCTCGAGCACTTTTTGAGGTGCCAAAGGCGGTCTCCGAGGACTACGGCGGGCACTTTTGTGCTCCCGGTGTGGGACACCTATGATTGGTGGCGCCTGCTGAAGGGGGCACGGCTGGTGCGTTGGTATCCGAAGGGCTCGGACCTGTTCACCTCGCCGGAGTGGAGGACCTTGTCGGAGGGTGATGGCACCTATGCATTCGGACAGGACCGGGCATTCCGGGGCTCTACTCACTGGCCGGTGGTGGTGGTGCACTTCCCCCCGTTGCTCCCTGGCAGGAGGGACCGTTGCGTGCCTGAAGCTCGTGGTGGACCTGCTTCGATGCGAGCTGGGCGGTTCGTGCCAGTCCTGTCGGGGGACCCAGCAGCCGACCGTGTGCTTCTGTCTCGGGTGCCAGCGACTCGTGTGCCGAGTCTGCGCCGGGGTTGAGGTGGGCCTCACAGGCATGGTGAGGTGTGGCACGTGCTGGCTGGTGTCAGCTGGCTGGCGACCGGGAAATGAGGCTCTGGTGAGGTTGGTCACCGGGATGCTCGCTTTGCGGACGAGGCCATCGGCGGACCGAGTGCATTGGCGGGGTGTCCGGGACATCACCTTCTTCCTGGGCCACTGATGAAGACTTATCTGATTAGCCGGGTTCCGAATCGTGCCTTTGGACATGTGACAGATGGTGGGACAGCAGACCTGGGCTGACATGCTAGTCAGCTCAGAATCTGCAGTTTTGGGATTCGGATTCTGGCAATTCAAATGTGTACTTATCACCTGAAGCATTCATTGTGCCTAAAAGACATGAGACAAAAATATGCACTGCAAAGAAAGGTTACAGAATTGGCAGTATGACAGAGTTCTGATTTTTTCTGAGCAGAGACAAGAGATTTTTTCCGAGGTTCCGATGAAGACCGGATTTTATTTCGACCGACAATTACGAGACGGGATTCAGACTAGAGCTCGACAGTAGTATGACACTTGCTGCAGACGCGAGACGTGACACTGGATTCCTGACATTCTAGAGAGCCGCCCGTGACGGGAGACATTCTGTTAACTAGTAACCCTAAGACATTGATGGCATCTTGGGAAGTTTTTCCTGGAAATTACTGCTCTTTAGTAACACTCAAATTGATTTAATTTGTATTACCCGACCCAGCCCACCCGTGGGACAGCAGACCAGGGCTGACATGCTAGTCAGCTCAGAATCTGCAGTTTTGGGATTCGGATTCCGGCAATTCAAATGTGTACTTATCACCTGAAGCAATCATTGTGCCTAAAAGACATGAGACAAAAATAACCACTGCAAAGAGAAAGAGTATCTAAGCTAGGGTGCTACGTCATGACAGTGTCCCCCTTGCGAGGTGCTGTCACAGAGCAGTGTCCCCTTTAGGATCTGAATGGCAGGCAGTGTCCCCTTATGGGGTGCTATTAGCCAGTGATTTACGGTTGCTGTCAGGCAGTATTACCAAGGGTTGCTGTCATGACAAAGTCCCCCTTCTGCGGTGCTGTCTGCTTGGGCAAGTGTCCCTGCCCCTATGCGGGTGCTATGTGATAGAGTGTCCCCCCTTATGAGATTTTCAATGCATGACAGAGTGTCCCCACCTGAGATTATTGCGCAGACGAGTGTCCCCCCTTGCGGGTGCTGTGCGCAGACGAGTGTCCCCCCTTGCGGCAATCTTCATCCCTGCTTGTCCAATGTCAGGCCTCGGGTGTCTGCTCTCACCCGAGCCGGCGTCACTGTCAAGTACCCTGACTGGCAAAGCCCATTGAAACGGGCAAACTCCCTGGCTGGGACCCACCGGCGCTTCTGGCTCGCCGAACTCAGCGGGTGTCTCGAACCTGTCTGGAGCTGTTCGATCTGCTGGGGAGTTCGCCATGTCCCCCTCCCCTCCCTGTCTTGACTTTGACGGTTATTCACATGTTTATTGTATCACAGTGTGCACGCACAACAGGGTGAAATTATCTTCCCTTCCGCACAGTTTTTTGTATCACAAAAGAAACAGATCCACGGGTCTGTAAGCTACGGATCCTAACTGCTGCCCGTGCCATCTCTCAACTGGCGTGCCTCGATCTGCCGGTACAGTGTCGTCAGGTGTCGTCAGCTCTGTTCTCGGGAGGAAACCACCGAAATGATTCTCTTCCCTCCAATTTAAACATTTCGTTCCACACGCGCTTCGACCAATGAGGGCTAGGCTCCCTCCCAGGCTCGCCTCGCCCCCACACACACTCACCTCACAGAGGCACGCTGGAGATGTTAGCGGCCGAGAGTAACCCGCGCCCTTCCGCCGCCAGTCAAGCACGCGCTTCAAGGCCCAACCGAAGCTCAAAATCCCCGGCTCAAAATCCCCGGCTCAAATTCACCGAAGCTCACAATCCCCGGCTTCGGGCGTGAACATGATGGCGCTCGTCACTTTTCATTTTATTTTTTTTGTCCTCGTTCAATGATGCAAAATTTCCTTCTAAAACATGGAGCAAAGGCATCGCATGCTTGGTGTCCCTCGCTCCTTCCGCTGCACCTACATGCCAGATTCTTTCAGACTGATCACAAGAGGGGAACGCGTGAGAGCACTACCCTGAGATGGTGAGGCGTGTGCACTCCGCATGGGTGGGCGCTGCACCACACTGAGCAACAGTAGCCGGATTAATGTGCGGCTCAGGGTCGAAAGGCACCGTCTCAAGTATACCGGAGCTGCCATGTCATCTCAATTTCCGCCTCTACCCCCTACCTCTCACCCACGCTCCACTCCCCATCTCTCCTCCACCACCACCACCACCATTCCACCACCGCGCCCTTACCGAGTCCACCTCGCCCCCTACCACCCTCGCCCTCCACCTTGCCTCCACCACGCCGCCATTGCCTCCACTACCGTCCCTACCTCCCAGCCCTGACATGACCAGCTTTTGGAGCCTTGACTTCGACGGGGTGAGCGATTACATTCAGCTGCCGGAGATTGAAGCAGTCCGCGCGGTGTCCGTTTGGCTACGTCGCGACTCAATTCAAGGTTCGGTCATTCTTTAGGGCCTAGTTGCTGCCTATATGGCGATTCTCCACTGCTCTTTTTCTATTGGCTGTTCTGATGTGCTGCTTGGATCGAGGGCCACAAATGAGTGATCAGATGGAGACTCAAAGTGCACCGATTATTGTTGGGAGGCTGAGAACGGGCTGATCAGATGGACGCTTGAGATGCTGAGAACGGGCTGATCAGATGGACGCTTGAGATGGTGGCTTTCCTGTGCACATTGCAGCTCACGGCTCTACACAGACCATGTTGGTCACCTCGTCCGGGCTGCAGTTTGAAAGCACCGACACGCAAGGAGAAGATGCGTGGACGAAGTTGTGCATAGATGGTATTGAGCAACCGGTGACCTGGGCATCCGTACCTGCCAGCCGGTGGCTGCACTTGCACCTCGAGATGCCCGCCAGTGTGACCATTGGTGCCGTCTTCATGTGCAACTGGCAGCAGCAGAACTGCCTCCATGGCTCGATCGCGGAGACATATCTCTGGCAGCGGATCCTCGACTCGCGCGAGGTGCAGAGTCTGCCCCTGCGGCAGCCCCTGGCCTTGCGGCAGCCCCTGGCCCTGCGGCAGCCCCTGGCCCTGTGGCAGCTCAAAATGCCACAATGGACGCAACTTAAACGGCTGGAAACTGCAACAGCACTCGTTAATGCATCGTTTGCCTCATTGATGACTCATTGATGACTCATCGATGCCTCATTGATGTCTCATTGATGCCTCATTGATGACATATTGATGCCTCATTGATGACTATTTCACGCTTCTCATTGATGCCTCATTGATGTCTCATTGTTGCCTCATGGATGCTTAATGATGACTTAGTTGAAGCCTCATTGATGTCGATGACTATTGATGCTTCATTGATGTCTCATTGATGCCTCATGGATGCCTCATTGATGCTTCATTGATGCCTCATTGATGTCTCATCGATGCTTCATTGATGTCTCATTGATGTCTCATCGATGCTTCATTGATGTCTCATTGATGTCTCATCGATGCTTCATTGATGCTTCATTGATGCCGCAATGAGGCATCAATGAGACGTCAATAAGTCATCGATGAGGCATCAATGAGGCATCAATGAGGCATAAATGAGTCATCAGTGAGGCATCCATGAGTCGTCAATGACATCAATGAGACGTTAATGAAGCATCCATGAGTTATCAATGAGGCATCAATGAGGCATCCATGAGGCATCAATGAGGCATCCATGAGTCATCAATGAGGCATCCATGAGGCATCGATGAGACATCAATGAGGCATCAATAAGTCATCCATCAGACATCAATGAAGCATCAATGAAGCATCGATGAGACATCAATGAGTCATCAATTAGGCATCAATGAGACATCAATGAGGCATCCATCAGACATCAATGAAGCATCAATGAGACGTCAATAAGGCATCAATGAGACGTCAATGAGTCATCAATGAGTCATCAATGAGACATCAATGAGGCATCGATGAGGCATCAATGAGGCATCAATGAGACATCAATGAGGCCTCAATGAGTCATCAATGAGGCATCAATGAGTCATCAATGAGACATCAATGAGTCATCAATGAGGCATCCATGAGCATCCATGAGACATCAATGAGACATCAATGAGACATCAATGAGACATCCATGAGAAATCAATGAGGCATCAATGAGGCATCAATGAGGCATCCATCAGACATCAATGCGACATCAATGAGTCATCCATGAGACATCGATGAGGCATCAATGAGGCATCCATGTGACATCAATGAAGCATCAATGAGGCATCAATGAAGCATCAATGAGACATCGATGAGGCATCAATGAAGCATCAATGAAGCATCCGTGAGTTATCATGACTCATTGATGCCCCATCGATGTCTCATGGATGCTTCATTGATGCTTCATTGATGTCTGATGGATGCTTCATCGATGACTCATTGATGCCTCATCGATGACTCATTGATGCTTCATTGATGTCTCATGGATGTCTCAATGATGTCTCATTGATGCATCATTGATGGATGCCTCATTGATGCCTCATTGATGACTCATTGATGTCTCATGGATGCCTCATTGATGTCTCATTGATGCCTCATCGATGTCTGATGGATGACTCTTGATGTCTCATTGATGCCTCATCGATGCCTCATTGATGCTTCATTGATGTCTGATGGATGCCTCATCGATGTCTGATGGATGCCTCATTGATGCCTCATTGATGTCTCATTGAGGCCTCATTGATGCTTCATTGATGACTTATTGATGTCTCATTGATGACTTATTGATGTCTCATTGATGCCTCATTGATGTCTCATCGATGTCTCATTGATGTCTCATTGATGTCATTGTTGCTGCCATGAACCCGGCGCTCGGAGGAGTGGGTGCACAGCCGGTAGCAGGCACGTGGGCGCTTGGCGTACTTCAATGCGTCTTGTAGGCTGCAGCATCCGAAGTGTCTGTGTGAGGAGGGGAAACTCGCAGTTGTCTGAAGCTGAACGTGAGAGTGCCTTAGTCGCAGCCGCAGTCGCCTTCATGAGGCGTGAGCTATTTTTGTGGGGTGCAGTTGGGAATTATTGTGGCAGGTTGGGATCACAGTCCACGGGACACCGGCCTGCTGGGATGGTACCGCATAGAGGAGGGAGAAGGCGGCTCCTTGCTGGATGCGCTGGAGATAAACGGCATGGCGTACATGCGCGGGAGTGACTGGGCTCTCGAGTTCCCGGAGGTGCGCCAGGGGATTGTCTGTGAGATCGGAGCTCACACCTATGAATCACACCCACCGAGCATAACTTTGAATTCATGGGGCATAACTTCTCTCACGTATAACCCTGAATCTCGGGCACAGTTCTCAACGCCCAATGGTTGATGGGTGTCTGCAGGAAGCTCTCTGGCAAGACATATCGGTGCTGCCTCCCAGTCCACCACCTCAACCCAATCCTCCGAGCCCTCCTCCGTCACCGCATCTCCCTCCGAACCCATCCCCTCCACCGCCCAGAACGCCTTCCCCACCTACAAATCCCCCCTCACCTTTATCTCCGCCCCCAACTCCGCCTACCTCACCTCTGTTGCCGAGTCCACCCCTGTGCCCTGTACCCCCTCCATCTCCAGCCCCTCCGCACATTCCTGCATATCCAACCCCCATCACTTCTCCACCAGTGCCCACTCCACTTGTCAGTTTGCCACTTCCGCCAAGCCTGCCGTCGCCACCGTCGCCGCTGCCGTCACCGCCGCCGCCAAGTTTACCACCAAGGTCCCCGCCACCGCCAAGCCCGTCCTCACCGAGCCCACTGAGACCGTCGCCGCCTCAGCAACAAGTTGAGAGCACGGAAGAAGTAAGTTGAGAATGTCCCATCTTTGCTCAGCGGCTGCATGCTGGGAATGAGTGCCCGTTTGCTGGAGGGATTCTGACCGGTACCCTTAGCATGTCTGTGGATGCGAGTACCCCCATGGTCACACCATGCGTACATGGTACCCCTTTTGTTCATCGTCGATGTCCTGTATACTGCATGATACTTTCAGCCACCGCGGAGCCCCCCCCGGAGGACCCCCCAGAGGACGCCCCCCGCTCCTGAAACTCCTCGCCCTGGGTGCGATTTAAGCTTTTACATCGTGACAGTGAGTCAGATGCTACTGCGCACGGATTAGGCTGCCGCTCGGATTTCGAGCATCGTGTCGTGCCATCCCTGGCCCTGTGCCGGCATGCGCCATTCTCATGTGGGATGGTGGCCGGGCGATCTTTGGCCTCTCCTTTGTTTTGTCCTCGGTTTTGGGCTTCGGAATATTTCGGCTCCCGCATCGAGGTGCGTGATTGTTACTCTTTCGTTTTCATCCCGCCGGTTGATCTTGCGCGCTTTTTTTGTGGATGTTGCGGTGGTATGACCGCACATGGAGCTCACTCCTGTAGCCTGTATCTTGTGAGGATTTCCATTGTAGCGTCCTTGGCATCTACGCGCGTCATTGTTTCCCCACACTTGTTAAACCCGCTTGTGTTTTTTTGTTATCAAAGATCGAAGAAGGAACAGCGGTGTGCCACTGTGAGAGCATTAGGGTCGGGGTGTCACTTGAGCTTGTTTGAGGGTGGCAATCCGGAAAAGGGTTGGGGACAGTCCAATGAATAATGGGCACGGTGTGTTGACTCAGTATTCACCTGCGTATTCTCAAAGATCATCACCGCCGCCGCCGCCCTCAACAATATATGTGAGCAATGACGATGATGGTGAACTGACACAAGAAGTATGGTTTCTAGCGCTGGTGATAGCCGCCCCGATCACTCTGCTTATGTTGGCCGCGCCTCTCATAAGAGCTCAATGCAGGTATTCGTGCTAAGTCGTGCTCATCCTTTCATGCGGAATCCGTGCGGAGCGTGTGCCCCAGGGAGGTATATGCGAAGCACTCTCAGTGATCACATCGATGACCTAATGGGTGCTTGGAAAACGAATAGATCAAAGGCTGAGAAGATCTAGCCGGGAATGACTGTTAGACTGTAAGCACAGGGGTGCAATCTTGTGTTATCATGACGGATGCTGTGTGTTGGTCGTAGGACGTCCCATAAGGTTGCATGAGTCATCTCGACAGCAGGATTGCCACCCTGCTGTATGAGACGTCTTTACAGGAGTCCCACCCTGGCGTATGAGCCACTATGTCCACACTTGTTGTTTACAGGCGCATCCAACATCAGCGAGATGGGTGGAAAGAAGCCTGGGCACCTGGGGCAGCCCCGCGAGAAGCCTTTCAAGATCTCCACCTTGTGCAAGACACCACTCCAGCATTCAGTCAAAGGTTGAGGATTTCTGACATTCCCTGCCTAAATGATCTTTGACTGGTTGAGCTGAGTTATGGTTGAGGATGCAGTCCCCTGTGGTTTATTCCATGCATGTTTTTCATCCATGCATTCAAGTCTAATCTCTGCCCATGCTCTCGGTTCAATCTGCAGGCTCTTCGGTTCCTCAAAAGTGGATACTATCCGTGCATTCGAGTATCCGAATAGTGAGAAGCCTTTGTTTGAATCTCCCAAAGATTCCATCAGCGACGCAAGACTTGATTGATGATATGCAAATATGAGTCATCAGCTCACAGGGCTCGGCGCGCAGAATTTCGTGAAATACCAGCACATCAATGCAAAAACAGAACAAACCAAATTAAAGGGAAATGAAAAGGAGAACTAGAAACATAGATTTTAAGAACCCCAGGCTTGCAAAATGATGGCTAGTTATATGCTTGGACATTGGCTTGGACGTCCACAATCCCCCCCTCCAGCAAACCTAAACATACTCCCCTATCGATTGTACCCTCTACTTGCTCCTTTCGTTGACGTGAGAGGCTGCCTGCATGTTTTTTTAACTCCCATCCATAGATACGATGACCACTATCTATAGCAGTGTTTGCATGCAAGGGTAACTGTGGGGTAGATGGGCTTGGCCCTCAGAGAGCCATCAGTCATCACATATATATTTGATCACTGGTGACAGATCACAACTGATTGGCAGTTGCAGTTCAAGGAGAATTTGAACTGAGGAACCGAAAGTGAAGTGACTGTCATGTGTTAATCGAATCCAAGGGAGTTTGGATTGGCACAGTTATTTTATAGAGGGTTGAACAAGCTCCCTTTGCCAGCCCTGAAATAGTTACAGGTTACATTCACCACAGGGGCTGTTGGTAACTTTGGACAAGCAAACCTTCATTAAATCATCATCCAGTTAGTCTGCAATTGAAGCTGAGATTGTCCTATAGTATATGTAGGAGATTGTAACTCCGCTGGCATTGCAGACGCGCGTCGAAGACTGTGGTGGCAGTCGCCGTGGCTGCGGCGGGAGTAGGTCGTACAGTGAGGCGCCGTTATCGATGAGCATGGCCACAATTTGTCGAGCCGCTTGCGTAACCACTCCTGGGTCGTCGCTCATGAGGACGGCAGACGGCAGGTTGTCGCATAACTCGCACATCATCATCAGCATTGGCGGCGTCAGGGAAAAGCCCGCATGCAATCGAGGCCGCTCCCGCTCTCTCCCTGCGAAAATTGCCTATAATGGGAAACATAGATGTGTCGAAGATCGCACCATCTTTGTATTATTTTCCCTGCCTTTCACATTCAATCTAGGATAATTCCGATTTTAATACACGTTATGTTGAAATCAATGCCACGTATATGATAATTTATGCCCGCGGGCTTGTTTCGGAAATCTCGCCGTAACCTTCAGGGGTTTCTTTACGGCTCCTGGTGGGGCGGGGGAAGGGGTTCCCCCTCCCCCCCCCGACTTTGCACTATCCTTTGCCGCCCCTCCTATGAACAAAGCGTGGGCAGCTGAAGGACATCAACTCGGAGGCGCCGATGTCCACGGTCGCCGCCCCACGCAGCGATGCTGACCGTGACACCCTGGTCCGCGGGCGCGTGTCCTTTTGTGTGGCTGCCAGGAAACATACATGACGGAAGTACCTTGGGATGCAGGTCGCCCTCTCGGGGACTGGACCGTACAGAAACAAGCCTCTATTCTGCAGGCAAGGGAAAGGATCCAAGCACTCCTCCACTCCCCTTTGACGAGTGGGCAGCAGGAGGAGGTCCTCCGCTCCGCAGTTATAGGGCAGCTTAGGTATGCCCTCCCTCTAGGGATTTTCTCTACCAAGGAAATCGAGGACCTGGACGCGATTATCGGTGGGGCGTACAAACTCCTTAACGGACTGCCGAGAGGCACCGCGAACTGCTACACAGCACTCCCGAAAACCTCCTACGGGCTGGGACACACGCCGCTACTGGCCACATACGCACAAAGCGTGGCGAGCGCCCTACAGATGGCCACGGCCACCAGAGAGGACCTTCGGGAGAGGCCGAGGGAGGTGTTTAGAGAAAGTGAGGCCTTTCACGTCAAACAGACCTCCCAACTCAGCGCCACCACAAGGGGGCTAGTCAGGTACCATTACAACCGCAGGCAGGGACAGATGGAAGGTACAGTCAGGGCTGGAGACCTCGACAGGTGCTGCACCGCCAGGCAACTCGCGGCGTTACGTGAACACCAAGTCCTGCTCACCGGATCTGGGCCACTGCTGGCGGACTTGATCAACACCCAACACGGAGTTATCTCCAAGCTGGCAACTGCGGTTCGGAAGCCCTTCCCGAGTGCGCTCGAAGGCAGACACAGGACGGTAGTAGACAAAGACACGGGGGACGTGAGCATGAAGGTCTACGCAGTAAAAGATCAGGAGGAAATTCCGCTTAGTTTAACCACGCTGCTGCCCCTACTCCCTTACGTGGAGGAAGGATTCTACGTGGCACAGGGGGGCACCCATGTGTGCAGCCTCAGAGAGGCAAAAGCGAAAGTCCCAGCCAGGTTTCAAGGGCGCATGCGGACCTTCATGCTCATGCTATACCCATATATTTGCGAGGCGCTTGCCGACAAGCCCAACGACACGCAATTCTGGGACAACCCGAGGAACCGTGCCCTCAAGTCTCAGTTTATACCTCTTCAGGAGGTCCACAACGCCCTGGGATTCCAAAGGGTGGCGGAGCCCCAGGCCGTCAACGAGGAGGAACCAACCGCCTGGGAATTGGGCTTCCACCCCACTCAATCCAAATGGGGCCCGAGATCGCTGTGGCACGCGGGGAGAAGAGGCCCTCCCACGACCTCCATGCAGGCCAGGAGCGCCTTAAGACAGTTGGCGGCAAGCTATTGTGCCAAGGATGAAGCGGACCACGAGGACGCCTTTAAATGCTACGATATTGGAGTCAGAACCACCCTGACTAAGGACCCCGGGGAAAGGGTCATGGTGCTGGACTCCAAGGGCGTAAGATCCAAAGCCAAGAAAGCCCTCTCAGATCTGCGACATGCAGCCAGAGCCGGAGCAAGACTCGCTGAGAGGGAGGCGACGGACTGTAGGAGGGCAGTGCGGGGGAACCAAGCGGAAGAGACCACGGCGGACAGGCTCAAGACGGGGGGAGGAAGAAGTGGACCTGAACCCCGGCGAGAGGACCCCCCCAAGGCACAGGACAGAAGGGGTCTTTTCGGATACCAGGGGCAGGGAGGCTCAGCTCCATACAAGTGGAAACCCACAGCCTCTGTACAACAAACCTGGCCACGGTGTCAATGCACCAGACAAAACTAGCGGATGCTCTCAACGGAATCACGTTTGAGCAATCAGACCAATACAACACGCAGATGCGCAACACGATGGAAAAAGTCCGTGCTGGGGGATTTTCCTTCGTCTTGACTTGTGATGGCAGCACTCCAGATCCTCTCGGGTCTTCCACTCGTTCTCACTGCGGGGCATTCCTGTCCACTTGACCAGGTACTCCGTCCACCTCCTACCCTGACGCTGGCGCGTACGCGAACGCTCCACCCTCTCGACGTGGGTTTCCTTGCGTCCACTGACGTCCAACGGAGGAGGGGGAATCTCCTTAGCTCTCTCGACAAAGCGGCTACTCGACTCTACCGGCGAAAGCCGGTCCACGGTAAACACATCGTGCACTTTCCACTGCTTAGGCGTCTGCAACCTATAGGCCGACGGTGCGCCCCTATCGCTCGCGGGAAGGGCCATCTGCCTGTCGCTGTGAAAGACCTCCAGCACCCGAAGGGGTCCGAGGCGCTTCTTAAGCAATTTCTTGTGCAACCCGCGGTCGCCCGGC
Organism: Cymbomonas tetramitiformis; assembly: GCA_001247695.2. NCBI lineage: Eukaryota > Viridiplantae > Chlorophyta > Pyramimonadophyceae > Pyramimonadales > Pyramimonadaceae > Cymbomonas > Cymbomonas tetramitiformis. Next base: position 12,286 of record LGRX02033387.1, read on the forward strand.
TGGGTGAGGTACGTGGCGTCTACCCAAACCTCATCGCCTACTGCGTAACTCCTGGACTTGTGACGCGCGTCGTACTGGGCGATCTGCTGCTGCTGAGCTAAGAGCAGCTTCTCCCTAGCGAGCTGCAACTGGCGAACAAATTGGCGGGCTGTCTCGTGGGCTGTACCCTTTTTCACTGCTGCGCCCCTCCCCCCCTTAGCTCGGCCTCTCCGTGATGCAAGTGCTGCCTCCACGAAGAAGTCTAGCTGAGAGGCCGGAGCGTGACCGTACGTCAGTTCAAAAGGGGTGAAGCCCGTGACGGCGGAACGAGAGTCATTGATGGCGTACTCGACCGGGGTACACCACAAGTCCCAATCGTGCTGGTTGGCGTCGACATACGCGCGTAACATACGTTCGACCGTGTGGTTTGTGTGCTCTGCCTGCCCATCACCTTGTGGGTGGTACGGCGTGGTAGAGGCAATCTGGACTCCCATCAACCGATGTAGCTCGAGATGCATTTCATCTCTGAAGCGGGAGTCCCGATCACAGACGATCTTCATGGGAGCGCCGTGCAAACGCCACACTTGGTCGAAATACATGCGCGCGATCTGTGCAGCCGAGCTGTCAGCGTAAAGCATGGGGACTACGTGCACCATCTTGGACAGCTTGTCCGTGAAGGTAGCAAACGCGTCGTACCCTCGCTCTGTGCGAGGCAGCCCAGTGACGAAGTCGATACTAACCACTTGCCACAGTCTTACTGGGACTTGCAGGGGGTTAAGCTGACCGTCTGGATACCCGTTGCGCGGCCGGGTCTGCTGGCACACGACGCAGGATTTGCACCAGTCGGTGACATCCTTGCTCATGCGTGGCCACCAAAAACGACGGGATACCCTGTCCAGTGTCTTATCCCTTCCTGCGTGCCCTGCTGCCGGGGACTCGTGTGCTTCGCGCATCACCGGCTCTCTGAGGGGGGAATCCTAAGCTAGCACCAGCTGATACCGCCCTTCTGCCACTCGCCAAATCATGTCGTCTACCATGCGAAATGTGTCTGTCCTCTGATGTGGGGCTGCGATCAGTTCTTCTCTCAACGAACTGAGGTACGGGCTGCGTTCGTATTCCGCTTGCAAGGCGCGGACGAACTCATCAGCCTTCAGTGGTCCTGATGCTGCCCTGACCTTCGCTGCAACCCCTGTAGTGACTAAAGGCTCGTCGGGTTCCACCTCACTGTCCTTTCGCGCAGGTGGCGCTCGGGGCTTTGCCCTGCTGGCTGCTGGGGCCCAAACCAGAAGGACCGGCCAGCGCAGCGGGGGCCGACCTCCATCAGGAGACTCGAAGAGGTGGTTGGGACGACCTTTTTCGTCCTTCATGTCAAAGACCTTGACCGGATGAAGCCCATATTTGGGGTGAATCAACCGCCTATAGGGAGCGTCATAGTCTGGTAGAAGGAACATCGCCGAGGTGTTTTCCGGATCGGCGCGCCACTCAGCAAGGAAATGCCGAAGAATTCTTTCTATCAAGTGCGAATCCTTCGTGTAAGGGGGGTTACACCAAACGTGTTTCCCGCGCCACTTTTCCTTCAAGCAGTCGGTCCAATAGGTGTCAACCTGCCGGTTAACGCCCATGGAGTCGCAAAACGCGTCAACGTCAAACATCCCGTACTGGGCCGCTATCTCCTCAAAGCGCTCCCTGATCAGCTTCCAGTCCTGGCGATCTACGACCTGGTCGTAGTGGGAGCTACCTTCTGGGGGCTTAACGGGCTCAGGTACCTCTCCGGCTGCCTTCGGATGACTCTGGGTCTCAGGATGGGGGAACTCGTCGGTACCCGGTGCTCCTCTTGCTGTCTCCGGGTGACTCTGGACTTCTGCTGCGGCCTGTTCCCTAGCTCGGTCTGCTCTGGTCATGACTGCTAGCGATTCGGCATCCCTTAAGGACTTCTCGCCTACTGCTAGGGTGGCAGCTGCGTCCAGCCAGAGGGCCGGCGTCTCTACCCACGTGAGCCCATTCAGATGGGTGAGCTCACCAATGACCGGTGCCGGACTGGTGGGAGGGAAGGACTCGTCCTCGGAATCACTATACTCGAAGGTGGCGCCTAAGACAGATGTAGGATCCTCGTCCTCTTCGAATCTCTTGCCTTTCGGCTCAGAGTACCTGGGTCCATCTGTGGCGCGATCCACTGTCCCGAGGACAGAGGTAGGATCCTCGTCCTCTTCGGACCCCTTGCCTTTCGGCTCGGAGTCTCTGGGCCCATCCGTGGCGCGATCCACTATCCCTTTTTCCTTCAAACCCTCCCTGGCTGACATTTCCTGATAGTCTGGTCGCCGGGACTGCGCATCCGGTACTACCAAACAGCGCCCTGGCACGTGCTCCATCTTATGGACTCCTACCTCTACCAAGTCCTCGTACCAGCGAGCCTGACGTCGGCTGAGCTCCCTAGCTGGGGCGAAGAGCCACTGGAGGGGTTTATGGTCTCCCATGAGCTTAAATGATGTAAAAATAAGATAATGTCTCCAGGTGACCGTGGTACAATGATGGATGGCACAAAGCTCTCGTTCCCCAGCGTGATAGTTCTGCTCTGCGCTGGAGAACTGCCGGCTTTCAAAGGCCAAGGGCTGCAAGCCTCGTCCCTGATCCTGCATGAGTACACCCCCTAGTGCTACTCCACTGGCATCTGTCTGTACGAAGAAGGGTCTGGAACCGTCTGCTGCGCCCTTTTGATCGGGTAGGGCCAAGGCTGGGGAGGAGATCAAAGCAGTTTTCAGCTATTTAAATGCTGCTTTTTCATTCTCGCCCCAGGTCCATTCCACGCCGGATTTGGTGAGGCGGGTCAGCGGGTACGCGATATCTGCGAAGTTCTGGATGTACCTTCGGTAGAAGCCACACATGCCCAGGAACTGTCGCACGTGTGTGACAGTTTCTAGGTCTGGCCAGTCGCGCACTGACGCAACCTTATCCTGCTGTGGGCGGCATCCATCCCGATCCACCACATGCCCTAGGAACCGGACTGCTCGTTTGCACAGTTTGACTTTCGACTTTTTAAGATAGACGGAATTCTTTCGACACGCCTCCAAGACCTGGCGGAGGTGGTCGAGGTGTACCTCATGGGCGCTCTTACCCGGAACCTCAGCTGAGAAAATCATGATGTCATCTACAAATACCCTGCAAAAGGGTAGGTGCCCGAGATACTGGGTCATCATCCTTTGCCAGGTGCTTGGGGAGTTTGACAATCCCATGGGCATGACCAACCACTCGTACGCTCCAAAGTGCGTAGTCATTGCGGTTTTCTCCACGTCATCCGCTCCCATAGGGACCTGCCAAAATCCCCAAAGGGCATCCATCGTAGAGAAGACGGTAGCCCCTTGTAGGTCATCTAAGAGACTCTGTACATCCGGGAGGGGGTACTTATCCTTGATCGTGATCTCATTGATCTGTCTGTAGTCAATGACTAGACGCAACTCCTTGGGATTACTTGGCTTGGGGACCATCAGCACGGGACAACCCCACGGAGAGGCCGAGGGTCGTATGTACCCTTTGGCTAAGAGTTCATCTAGCTGTTGCCGGAGTTGCCGCAACTCCTCCTGCGACAACTTGTATCCTCGCCGGTGCAAGGGGTTCCCATTCCAATCTGGCCTGAGCCGGATGCCGGCCTTGTATTCCCTTGACTGGACCGATTCTGGCAGCTCTGTGCAAATGACATCTGCGAACTCCTTTTCCAGGTCCCTAAGCTGCTGCCAGATTTCCGGCGACACCGTCTCGTCTATCTCGTCCTCCGGCGGTTCCGGGGAGGCCTGAGCGGTCTGTGGAGCTGGCGGCGGGGTAGTGACTGGCGGGACGACCGGTACTGGCTGGTCTGTGGTCCGTGGAGCTGGCGGCGGGGTGGTGCTTGACGCGACGACTGGGGCCGACTGGTCTGTGGTTCGCGGAGCTGGCGGCCGGGTAGTGTCTGGCGGCACGACTGGTGCCGGGGCTCTCGACTTCTGCCTCTGAGGGCTCGGAACGGTGGGGACTTTTGGTCCCGGCGGCTGCCCAGCGGAGGGGCCACCTTCAGCACCAGGCTGACCGACTGCTGCGACCTGGTCACGCCAACGCACTCGCTTACGCCGTGCTCGGGGTCGTCGCTCCGCGACCAGACCCCGGCCCTGCTGGAGCGCCGCGGCCGCCTGAGCGTGCCAGGTGGGTGGCTTCCCGGCTGCGTGATCCTCTATCGCCTGTCTACGCACCGCTGGCGGAAGCAACGCAAATGCTCCGTTCGCTTCCTGCTTGCTAGCGAAAACGCTGAGAGGGTCAGGATGATCCCCGGCCTCGTCAACCGTACTCGCAAATCCCTTTGGCCTAATATCCTCGACCACCGCCCCTACTCTCCGCAAATGACACGCCCCTTCCACGTCACTGTAGCCGGACTCGGAGCTGTCCGAAACCAACCCTCCCGGCCCCTCAGACTCCTCTGCTCCGTCCGGCACCGTTGCGCTGGGGCGCACGCTGACTTCACTATCCTCGGACCCGGAGGAGGGTTCTGACGCTAGGCCTGCTACAACATCGTTGGGGGAATCCTCGTCGGAATCTCCCCCCCCTTGTTGCAAGCTAACGCGCCAAAAGACCCATCGGGGCCGAGGTAGACAACGAAAGCTTGCTCCTCTTTGTTTCGGAGGGCCCGCAGGTCCCGACGAGCTCGACGTTGGCTCAAAATGACTCCCTGCACCAGTGCCATTGCCGTGTCCTTGGAGCGACTGGGGTCCGGGGACCCCGGCGAACAGCCGGTGATGACGACCTCTTCCCTGCCCTTGGTGAACCGGACCGAACCCCAATTCTTATAATCCAGTGTAACCGGGGAAAGGTTTGCCAGCCAAGGACCTCCTAGGATGACATCCACCTTGAGGTCGAGGGGCATTACCCGAAGCTCAACCTGCTGGCCGTATGCCCCCTTTGACGTCTCAGCAAGGAGCTTGGGCCTGATGCAGGAATTAGCATCATACGTGGTGCCGTCAGCCACTCGAACCCGCATGGCTTGCTCGTGGCGCACCGGCTTGATGCCGGTGAGCTTCTGCAGTGTACTCTTTGCGATAATATTGGTGGACGCTCCCGAATCCACCAACACCTTGACTCTGACGCCCGCAATCCAGGCCCAAAACAGCAACAACGTCGGTGTGCGACTGTGCCTGTCGAAACTCCTCGGGCGCGCTCCCATCGAGGACACCGCTGCCAGGGACTCACACCAGCTCGGACTGATATCGCCGTCCTGCATTATGCAGTCCAGGCGGGTGACTGACGTTTCCGCGTCGGAGTCACAGTCCGGGAGGCAGTAAGTGCATGCGTCAGCTAGCAGGCCGATGGCGACTGCTTTCTGGACTGCACTGCGCTCCGGGAAGTCTGGGGGGGAAACCGCGACTTGAACTGATGCTGCAGCCAGTTTAGCCGCTATGTGCTTTCTGACTTGCTCGTCCCGGTGCATCAGCTCATTGTCCTGCTGAAGTTCCCTATTTTCCCTATCCAACTCCTCCTGCACGAAGGCGTGGAAGTCCGCATGGCGTTCTGTTGAGGTAGAAGCCGGGTCCCTATCCTCCAACTCGTATCTGCGTCGCAATCGAGAGGCTCGAAGCGCCTTGTCTTCAGGAGTCAGCCATGGTCTGCGTTTCGGACCCAAAGCCTGGCGAGCCCTGCTTCTGGTCAACCACGGCCGACTGGGCTTTGAAGTTCTCTCTGGTGGTGAGAGTTCGTCTCCCTCGACGGGCTTGGGCTTGGCTACGCGAACGAACCGTCCAAACTCCTGATCCAAGATGGCTCGGCGTCGGCGATTGAATTCACGTACCCTGACGAGCCGCTTCAGGCGCTTATCTAACTCTTCTCGATTCAACTGGGGCTTACTAGTTGTGGGGCCAAGCTTCTTGCTCACTCGCCTTTGCCCTGCTCTCCAAAGCGCAAGGGACTTGACCGGTCGGACCTCTGACTCTTCCAGCTCCAGATACCTTTCTAGCGCCCTAATGGCGGGACGCAGGCGAGCACCTGGCTGCTGGGCCTTAAAGGCTTTCCTAACTCTGGGGGGTAAACGCTGAGCCCTGAACTTCCAGTGCCCGCGAACTCTCGCAACATCCGACCCCTGGTTCTCCAAGTGCTGTAGGTAGACTGCCCGTGGCTCAACTGTGTGGCTCGACCGGTTTTTATCCCGGGTGTCCGCACCGGTGATCCAACAGAGCAGCTCCCACGGCTCCTCGGGACGCGGAACCGAGGCGGTTGCTGGGGTTCTGGCGGACTTCCAGAAGTTCGCCTGCTCTCTCTGGATGCGTTGCTCGACCTGTTCCCGCTCAGGAGGCTCTGGGCTTCCCGTGCGGGTGGCGGCTAGCATGTCCAAATCTTCCTGTTCACACTCCCCGACCCGACTCTGGTTCCTGAGGTGGCGCCTGGCGCTGCTACTAAGGTGTCTCCCGCACCTTCTCCACCTATCACGCAGCACCTGCATCGCTGTGGACGCCGGCGCGGGGCCCTGTCCCCCTGACCCCGCTGTGACGGGGCCCGCGCCCTTTACTGCGGGGAGGACGCCCCGGGCTGGGGAGCGTCCTCCTGGACAAAATCCAATCCGATGGCAGCCAAAGCTTCTTCCATCGAATCGTCCCCTATTAACGCCAGGGTGTCCTCCAGGAGGCACTTGGCCCACTCTTTTGGGCGCTGCCTCGCCTGCGGACAGTCGCGGGCGTAATGGTCCATGCTCTTGCACAGACGGCAGCCCTCGTACTCTGGGGAACCGAGTCGTTGCCCTGTGGGTGTCGGAGTGCTAGCGGATGTCGCCATGGCTAGCAACTCCTCTGTGACATCTACGTGGGCCAGCAGCTGGACCGAGCGGCTCGTCTTATCCTGACTCTGCCGTAACTCCCGCTCAGCCTCTATGCCCAAGCCCAAGTCAGGAGTTTGTGGCGGCCTTTACTGGCCGTCCTGCTCAGAGTCAGGACCGAAGAGCCTTGCCTCTCGGCTATAAGGAAGACTCTCCTCCTTACCTCCGGTATCAACCCAGTAAGGAATATGTCCAGCAGCTCCTCTTCTGGCACCGGAGTGGTGAGCTCGTGGGCAGCCAGCATGCTCACGATGTCGTGAGCGAGGTGCACCCCGTCCCAGAACTCGCGGACCGTGCGAGTCTGTCTGTCCTGACTTTGACGCACGCGACGCAGGAACGGACCGATCGACGCCATCTCCCCCTTGTCGGGCATCACCAGCTGCGCCAAGGGGACCACTATGACGTCCAGGGTGAGGCTCTTACCGTCCCGAGCTTCCTTCAACACCGAAGAAAGCTCGCGGTACTCGGAGCTCAGTGCGCCGAAGCAGTGTCTGGCCACTTCCGACAGCAGGGAGTGGTCTGACAACACCGTCTCCTCACCCCCGCCCTCTAGTGTGCCCAGACGCGCCATCTCCATGGCGTAGCGCACCGGCTCCAGTTCCCGAACCTCCCTGACCTGCCGAACAAATCGGAGGAGCCGACCAAAGACGTGGGACGACCCCTCCACCTCCGTGTGGTATCTGTCCACCGCCTTCTCCATGGCTCTGAGGGCCTCCTTAAGGGCGTGCTGCTCGTCCTTACGACTGTAATGGCGTCGGGACTCCCTGTAACGAGAGGACTCGGTATGGAAGGTGAACTGGCTGTCGCCATCCCCGTCCTCACCCGGCCCATCGCCGCCAGGATCCTCGCCCGGACCCCCCGGACCTCCTGGCCCTCCAGGATCACCACCCCCCGAGCCTCCGGGACCTCCATGACTGCTGACACCGGGCCCCTCCGGAGGCTCGTTTGGCTCCGAGTGCTCAGGTTGAGGGACCATCCCCCCCCGTCACCTGGTGTGTCCGCTGCAGCAGCAAGCGGAGGCGGTGACACAACCGGGAAGTTGTCGAAAGCACCGGGCCACACGTCCGCGGAGCAAAACCCACACACCGGCAGGTACACCTTCTTCAGGAGTGCCACTACACTTTTCCTAGTGCCCACCTGACATGTCCACATATGCACCGGACTCTCCTCGTGCCCGCACCCGCAGCGAGCGCAGTTCTCTGCGACGGGCGCTACGGCCGCCGTGAGACTGTAAATCACCTGGGACCCGAGGACTCTGTCCTCGTCCGAGACCCTCGCCTTCAGGCATTGCCTGATCTGACTGGTAGTGTGCACGCACCCAGCGACCTGACCAAGGGAACGATACCTACGGGCGGCGTCGTAAAGCAGGCGCTGGGCGTCGACCCCCGGTTTGCCATGCTCGACCACGTGTTGCCGGAGGGCGGCGCAGACTTTCACTGGAAGGGAAATATAGTCCCATGAGTGCGGCGGAAGCGATGCCACGCCCGCGTGTGACTCCTCCGGCGGGCTTTTGAACGCCCCGGTTCTCGACGTCACAGGTGACGGCGGAAGCCGGCTCTACCAGCTCATGTCCCTCTCGGGAGATGGGCGTCTCCTGAACCGGACTCGACACTGCCGCTGAGGGCCCTCGAGCGTCTGACTCCACGGGCCCCGAGGGCGAAGCCTGAACCAGGGCGAGCCTTTGGACTTGTGACTCTATGACCGCCTGCAGCCTCTCCTCTAGCTGGGCCTCAGCCGACCTCCGATCTGCTGCTCGCCGCTCATCAGCAGCTACCTGCTGAGCGACGCTCTCGTCGACAGCCAACTGCCTGGCAGTCTCCCGGGCTTCTGCGGCCAGCCGGTCTGCAGCCCAGCGCTCTTCGACAGCGCGTTGCTCGGAGGCCCTGCGTTCCTCGGCAGCGCGCTGATCGGAGATCCTGCGTTCCTCGGCAGCTCTTTGACTCTCTTGGAGTTGCCGAGACAGCTGTTCCAGGCGAGTCTCGGCAGCTGCCTCCCGAGCTTGAGACTCCTTCTGCCAGGCTTCCTTCAGCTCTTGCAGGTCCTGACTGTTCCTGCTCCAGGTGGACTCCGGGGACGACGACGTGTCCCCTGAGGAAGTCGGACCGGGGTGCGGGGCCGAGGGTGCTCGACTGGACTTCCTGGTGCGAGGCACCGGGCGACTGGGGCCGCTCGGCCTAGGCGCCTGAGTCCTAGGCCTTGGAGGTTCCGCGGGATGCTCCTCCTCCGATGAGGACGAGAGGGGAGCAAACCGGTTTGACCAGTTCCCACCGGGGGCTGCGGAACTCGGAGGTGCTGTACCTGACTTCCTAAGACCCCTGTGTGACTTCCGGGTGCGGCCGCTCATTCTGGCGGCAGCGACGACCGCTCTCCTTACCTCCTGGAGGTCCACTCCTCGGCGTACCATCTCCCCTGGTCTGCTGACGTTGATGGCAAAGGCAGAGAATCTACACCTCCCGAGGGAGTTGTGAAGGTCCTCGCGCTTTTGCTGCATCAATCCCTTGGACTCGGAGACTGACTGCTGGTGGATCTCCAGGCGATAAGCGCCGTCGTCGGAGAGCCCATGGTCCTTAAACTGGAACCACATTACCCCTGACAGCGGGTGGTCTTTCCCCAGGCGCTTCAGGCCTCGACGGATGTCTCGCCACCAAGACTCCTGGTCGGAATCCGAGTAGGAGCTGACGTCGGATGAGGTTCCCGCTTTCCCTACTAGACGGCGGGCACTCGTTCCCTGGGACGAGTCCGAGCTGACTGGGGTCGTCCTGGGGAGTCGGCACCACTCGCGGAGACACCTTTTGACCATCTGAGTCATCCGGTTGCTCCGGGCTCCAACCCACCAGGTGCTCCTCTCCTTGGCGAGCATCGTTTGCTGGTGCCATGCCATGAAGGCGGCCCCAGCTCGACGTCGACTGCCCCTGCGCCACAGACCCTGTGACTGGACGACACGCTGGCGCCATGCCGCGAAAGCAGAGGTGACTCGACTCGACGCCGACTGCCTCTGACAAACAGGCCCTGAAGTTGGGCCAACTGCTGGGTGACGTCCTTCCAAGCTTGGAATGCTAGGCGCTGGAGTTCGCGCTGATGCGCTGCCCGGTCCGCGCTGGCCTTCCATGCGACCCACGCAAGCCGCGCGGTTGCGCGCTGACGAGATAGCAGGGAGACTCTTGCACGTCGTTGCGCTGAGTCCAGCGCCCAAGTGCTCCATTGACGGAGGGCCAATGCGAGCATGGATTGACGTCGCTCCCCTCGCCAAGCTGGCTTGGGCCGGATGCGAGACTCGTGCTCCCGTGACTGGACGACGTCCAGCCGCTCTGAGCGCCGGACATCGTCAAACTCCCCTTCTGTAGGGGGGCTATAGTCACTGGCTCGGTAAATCTCAAAGCGCCCTGGGGCGCTGGTGAGATCCCCTTGCTCGCACTCCACGAGGGGAGAGAGGGAGGACGATACCGGTCCCGGCGCCGGCTCCTGACGGACGAGCCTACTGCCCGCACTCCTGCTGGACGCAGGGAGTGGGGAGAAGGGAGCCGCTGAGGGGTTCAGTCCCTTAGCCGAGCGGTCCGAGTCCGACTCGGAGCTGGCGCTCGCCGCCGGTGCCGGAGCTTCGGGCGACGCACGCTTCCGGCGCGCCGGCTGCCGTAGCGCCGAGCTCAATGCGAGCTCGGACACTGGCTCAGCCCCACTGACTCTCGCTGGTGAGGGGGTTCTCAGTGGTGAGGCCCTGGGGGGCTCACCAGACAACCCCGGAGGGGCCCTCAGGGGCGTGCGCGCCGGTGTAACCTCGAGGGCTTCACCGTCGTATTGGCGTGCGAGTGCACGCCGCACTCCCCCCCCTCTCTCACGGGAGCGCCAATCCCGGCTGTCCGACCTGCCAGCCGCGCCCCAGAACTCCGAAGAGCCCGGGCCGACCGACAGACCCGCAGCGCGAGATCCCGACCGACCGGACCCCACGGCTGAGCCGGGGGCGGCGCCGGCCCGACCCCCTCCACGACGACCCGACCGACCGTGGAATCCTTCTCCATCCGAGTACATTATGTGCGTGCTATGTGTGCGATCTAACTAATTGATATATGCTATACGACACGCGCGGTGACCAGCACCCGCCGATCCAGAAATTCACTACTTGTGCGCGAGCACAAGCAGTTACACCGGCCGAAGCGCGGAGATTTCCGGAATAGAGGGAACTAAAAGATTAAAGCTCCATTGGGAACATCACGCGCGGTATGCTTGCAAACTAATCAATTGAAAAACGCCCCACGCCACGCGCGGTAACTAGCACCCGCTTTCAGAAATTCACCACTTGTGTGCGAGCACAAGCAGTCACACCGGCCGAAGCGCGGCAATTTCCGAATAGGGGGGACTAGGGGGCTACACTAGAGGCACGCAAGATCACAAACCGATCCCGAAATTCAGCAAAAGCTACGCAATTTTAAAAAATTTGCGCAGCGCTTCCGCCGCGAAGGGTCGGAATTGCCGAAATTCTGAAGCGATTTGCAATCCTAGTACCTGCGGAACGCCGAAATCTCGGCTATGCGTGCGTGCGTTATGCGTGCTAATAGAAGGGGCAACGCTCGCACCTCAAAAAGATTGTCGTTGGGCTAGATTCCTTCACGCCAACGCGGTCCCAAGAGTACCTGGAACCCTCAAACCCACACACCGCCGCGCAACGCAAGCAAAAGAACAGGCATTCTCGATTTCGTAGAAAGGTTCTACGCTAGCTAATCACGCGAGGCAAGGTGGTTTTGATCAGAATTCGCGCAAAAAAACAGGGAAGCAACGTGAAAACACGGACTAATTACCATTTTGTAGGAGTCTACACTCTTGCTTCTTCTCTTCTTTACGGTTTCGGACTTATCTTATCTATACTTATTAAACGACCGCACGAGGTATGGTTTCGATTGGTCTACTATCGGACTTCGGTTTCGTAAATCCTTCTAGTATGCTTTTGCTTTCAGTGCATGCTTTCAATACACAATATACAGCAGCTACGGCTCTTTACTTTTATGTCACAATTCTCAGTTCAGTTCTCATCTCCGAAACGGGTTACACTTAGAGTTCTTATGCATTCAGGAACTCTTTCCATAACTCAACTGTACTGAGTACTCCGTACAACAGGCTAGGCACCTCACATCAACATCATTCTGATCGGTCCTACTGTACTCCGTACTGAGTACTCTTGCGTTTTGTACTTAGCCGTTTTTCTTGCTCTTGTGCTTGCCTCCTAGCACACATATGGACGAACTCAGCACCACCCATAGCTCAAATCGCACTTCGACAGTAGTGCGATTCAATAAGTGTAGGATCTCCTGTGCATATTTTGTCTATTTTGAGTGCAGGAAGTCCTTTAACGCGACGCATGTGTTTTGTGTGCTGGCATATCAGCTGCTGCACATCTCGACCAAGTATGCACAGGAGATGCTACACTCATCGAATCGCACACTTCAGTCATCCCGCACTCATCTTTCCCTTCCGACCAGTCTTTCCCTCCGCTCTTCTTCTTTGACCGAAATGGCGCCTCAAATAAGCACTCCACATGCGGCTCTGCGAATGAGCACAAAAAGTTCCTTGGGTCGGGTAGATTATATTTGTTGATGAGCACAGCTGCAATCCCGGTGATATCTTCCTGACGGGTATTTTCTCTTGAAGAATGGAGCAGACAGTCTCCTTTTGTTGTAAGGAGACGTAGGGTGTCGGGACAGCCAAACTCTTCCCCCCCCCCTGCTGCTCTTCTGGGAGCACCTCAGTGCCCACTTTTGGTTTGTGCTTTTATGTATGTTCTATTATTTCCGTCCAATGGTTTGCATTCATTGACAGACATTCCATCCATGAGTCACAGCGGGGCATGCCCACGGGGTTCGCCACTCGGAAACCCCGGAACCAACATTTGTAGTTGGCAATTATTGGCACATCCCATCACTCAGGCTGCTTTGTGTTCGAGTCGGTTTGTGCTGTGTCGGTGTCGGTGGTATCTCGGTTGTGTCTCGGCCCCGTGCTGTTCCTGAATTATGCTCACTTCGACTGGGGCGGTGGTGGGCTGGCTTTGGTTGGCAATTAAACCCCTAGCCGCAGCATGCCGCGCACACATGGGCGTTGATTTTTAGCGTAAGCGCGCATGGACGCGGTTGTCCATCAAGCCGACAGCACGAGGATTCCCCTTCGTTTCTTGGAGATCATAATGCGACAAATATAAAACACCGTGTACATATTGTATCCTGTCGTTTACATGCATGTTGCTATTATGCTCACCAGAGACGTGCATGCTGATTGTGTCGCAGGTGGTAACATCGTCGCAGAATCCGCGCTTTTCACTGTTGTTTGAATTACGATCTCACAATGAAGGGGGCGATATCTAGGACTCTTTTGTGGAGGTTACAATTATAGCTCTCCAGTGTGGTGGCAAGCATCCATTCATTTCTTCATTAGTAGGGGCACCATTTGTTCTTTATTATTTATCATTAGGGGCACCATTTACTCTTTATTGATCACTTTTTGCCGATACGCACTGCTTATTTACATTTTATCGACTCATTTTTCAATTCATTTTTCTCGATCGTGAAAAATGTGGTCAGCGAGAATCGAATCCTGCTGCTGATGGTCTCTTGTTATTATCCCCAAATGTTTTACCAGCGCTAAACTACTCCGCCACTTATTGATGATATTAGGTACACATATTTGCATTATTTGACCCACAAATTATATAAATTTACAGGCGATCCGGTACCTCGTTCGAGTCGAAAAGTCAACACCCCTCCACCCTGGAAATGCTTTGGAAATGCTTTGACATGTTGGTCAATTTTGCGCATTTCGGTATCAAGTTTGATGGTGCCCTCATCGCCACCCGCTTAAGCTCGGCAACGCTGTGGACTACACGGCAAGTTTCAGCCCTTATATGTCGGAGGGGTAACGCATCATATGATTTATCAATAGAAACAATGTTGATTTTCCACAAAAAGACCGGACCGCAGCCACACACGACACACACATATGTATGCCAATGTAGCCTTATACGAAGTCATGGTTTATTCACTACTACATGCTACTGTGGAAAACGCGGTGTGTGTGCCCATCCACATTATGTTGGTGTTCGACTGCGGGTTGGGTTTTCTCATTAGTCCCTCCCAGCAGTATTCCATAAATTATCCCCCCGTGCTCGATGCTTCCACCGCGGTACATGCGCGCTCGCACCAGCACTGTATCTTTGTAAAGAGTTCGATAAGGCACAACATAGTTTCCTTAGTGTTCCCGGGTGCAACCCGGGCGTAGGTACACGATGATGCGAACCTGGCGGCGATTCATCATGCTTACTGATCATATTGTTATCCATGCTTGCCTATACTGCAACTTATTATCCATAGAAATTATAGGCTTGTTTACTCAGCTTTAGACAGAGTTTTATGACTTCGCAAGTGTTGCCTTCACATGAAAACCATAGTCCAAAGTGCATCGCCATCATCACCATCAGCGTCCCTATCACCATTTGTGCGTACCTACTTGCTTATACATACAATAGTTATAATCTGCTAGAGCTTGCTACAACTGCTATTTGCTCCTGCTATTTGCGAGCAAATACCAAGCGGAGTTACATCATAACTCTCCGCCTCATCTCCACATGGGCTGGTCGATCCCATGTAACTGCCATGGTGGCAGTGTTCCAAAAGTATGCGCGCCCACTCTTCGGGTCAAGCTCTTGCTTCCACTCCCCAGGACCCCCCTGTCCCCAGCAGGTTGGCAGAGCCACAGCAATGTCATCACCGACCTTTTGCTACTTCAATGGCAGTGGAGAATATGTCCTGTTATAGGTCATGCCTCGAGCCTATGTCAGAGTTGCGTTCCAAGAAAATATCCGGTCGATTTCAAAACCTTCCAAGGACACGTGATCACATTCATTCAAGGCAACTCCAGCAATCTCCAAGCGATCGATTTTGAAAAGAAGATCACATATTCCTCCTCAAAACAGGTTAACCAATACCCCTTTCGTCTACTACCGCCGGTCCTCTGGCTCGCACGCCACCAATCTTCAGGCCCAATTTGCCGCCCATCCTCCGTTCCCGCCCCCCTCTCCTCCGGCCTACACCACTTGACCTCCGCAGACCTCGGCCACTCCACCTGGCGGACTATCAGTTCAATACGACACTGCAGTATTACAAGGACCGATGTTTACAGTGAGACAATGCTGAACGAGGATATCGGAAGTCTGCGTATGATGTCAGCAAGCCCTGCAGTAATGAAGACTAGGGTTCCGGCGACAGCGGCCAGCGCTGTTTCCGCAGCTGGAGCGCTCGACAATGGCTGGGGGCATTTAGACGATAGCAGCTGATAGCAACGGGACTGAGAACGACGGTAGGCATTTCCCTCAGTGGGTCAGGGTTAGGGTGCAAGTGAGGATGCCAGACGCGCCCCGTAACGGGCTGCCGGGCACTCCCAGGCGGTGGAGATTATGGTAAAGGGGGCGCAGGGGGTGGTGACAAGGATGCTTGGTACTCCACGAGGAGTGTCTTGAAACATGTTGGGGCAATACCGAGGATGCGGGGCGCTCCACAATGTGGCCGGCAGGGCGCTCCCAGGTGGACTGCTTCGTCGCGCTGTTCCAGTAGTAGAGCTTCTGGGTGGCCATGTCGAGCGCCTCGTGCCACTCCCCTGGACGGATCTCACGCCATACGCGAGACGTCTCAGACAGCATTGGTAGGCACAAGGTGGACGGGGGCCTTCATGTTGACTTGATGCCATCAAACACTCCCGACGCCATGCCCTCTCTCACAACCATAAAACACAGCATCCACCTCGCCTCCCGCTTCCTACAGTCTTCCCTCGCGCAGAGCAGGCGCACAGCAACTGCAGTGCAAAAGCCAGTGAGCCAATGGAGGTCAACGACTTCTCCAGTATTTCAGGCAGCCCACGTTTCAGCCTTTAGATTTGTCGCTGGGGCTTAGATTTTGTCGTTGGTCCAGGCAGTCAAAGCTTGAACTATGGATCTGTCACCTTGGATAAAGATTGATCTGTGGATCTGTCACCCCCCGATACAGGAGCACCATTGTGTTCGGAAGCATGCTTACAATCAATCCTACAGCCTTCTCAGCCAACCATTGGGTACATCTTATTGCAACCATACTCTATCCACCACCAAAAAATGTTTGAGCACTTTGGCCAAGGATGAGGCGGGGTAACACCTTCGGTTGTAGCCTTGCTGACGGCTGCGTTGGGACGGGAGCTGGAGGAGGAGGAGGCTATCCCCGCCCCTGCCAGCCCCAAAGGCTTCTCCCATTGGGATACACCGGTGGCCGTGTTGTAGTAGTACACCTTTTGCGACTTGGGGTCCACTGCCTGCTGCCAGCCTGTTCCCTAGCCAACCTGCCTTTCTGCCCCGGCTGCTTGCTGTGGTGACGTGGCAGGCTCTCCCCTGGAAGCTTGCCTAGATACACACGTGCAGGCCACCCTTCGACTGCAGAGAGACCAAGAACCCGATCGAAGGTCGAAGGAGGTCGGGACGTAGTACCAGTGTGAGAGCCCCCGACGCTATCATGTGGTTCAGGGACGTAGTACCAGTGTGAGAGCCCCCGACGCAATCATGTGGTTCAGGGATGCATCAAGTGCTGGACCTTCTGACTTGGATGATGGGAGGCACTCCGACTCCACTATGTGGCTGCATGACAGCAGCGTTGATATGTGCCATCGGGATGAGATGTTCTGTGGACGAACGATGCCCTCATTGGAGCAGCTCCGAGAGAGTGTGGGAGCTATGCAGGGCAAAGAGCAGACGGCGAAGGGTTAAAAACAACTTAGAGCGGCATGTCTCCCCACTCCCCAAGCTTAAGAGGGCTCGATATGCTGGCAAACGCATGCCTCGACATTCCAAGAATGGAAGGGGCTCAAGATGTTGGAAGATACTTTCGTCACCCATACAACCCGCACCCGAGCAACAGAGGGATCACAGCCCTAAAACCCTAAAAAACCCTAAACCTGGAGTTCCACAAGCCCACACATCCCAAGCCTGAGAGGGGCTGAAGATACTGAAGCTGCATATGCCCCCCTTTCCGAGCATAGGACGGGATCGAGATGAGTGGTGTCGCAAACGTCCCTCGACCCCAGCATGGGAGGGGCCCAAGACGCTAAAGACACCCCCCCCTTTCCTTGCCAAGCCGAAGAAGGGCTGGAGATACTCTGGCCACGGAAAGCCTTGCAATTCTCGTTCCCGGTAAACAATGCAGTACAGCCTCGGATCAGTTCCATCGTTATTGAGGTCGATCACCTTCGAGCAGCTTTGGCCGAACTAGCTGACCACACAAAGAGGCAAACCGCCTGGAGGGGAACCAAATAGGAAGGCGGAGTTGCTCCCTACCGTTCTCCGCATCGCTCGTAGAGAGACCGCTCCCGGCGTCGCCAGTGCTCCTGGCGTTAGATCCGGACTCTGCCCAGCCCTCTGGCTGTTCCCATTGAGACACTCCCGTCTTCGCGTTGTGGTAGTACGCCCGGTTCCCGTTGTTCTTGTCGAAGTAACGTTCCCACTCTTGCGACGCCGGCGCGTTTGCGTCTGTCTGCGTGAAAGTGACTCGCACCGTCATGAGAGGAGATAAGGTGGAGAAAGCGCGAAGAGCTCGTATCGCATAGGGACGTTGAGGTCAGGGGCTACGATATCGAGACAGTTGTGTTTCGGCATCGGACAGTTCTGCTAAGGCAGCCCCATGATAGCGCAAGCATCGTCCCCCTCGGGCACAGTTCCCTTGACAGCGCAGACACAGCTCCCCTGGAGCACCTCCCTCAACTGTGGGACGGTGTCGCCGTCTGCGTAAGGCAGAAGGACGCGGCGCTACGCAGCTTAACACGAGGAAAAGACCAGCTGCCAACTTCAGACTCAGCCCACAGGCATACCAATGGTGGTGAATCTTTACCTGCATCTCCTCGCTCGAGAAGTCTTCCAAGTAGAAAGAATTCCCATCCGCATCGAAGTATTGCTGCTTTCCCGAAACTGCGAGTTGACAGACATGCCTATGCAGCAGTTTAGAACGAGCGAGCAGCCTAGAGAGATCCCTACATCTCACCTCAGGCATTGCCTCAGGAACAGGGTGCGAGCAACCATACGCAGGTAAATCGGGGCAAAGCTCGTGCTGAGCGGCATATTTTTGAAATGCGTTCATTCGATCGATAAAATGTTCGCAGGGCAATTTGAGCGACAGTTAAGTTGTTGATCGTGTGCGCGCCTGACGCCTGTCGAACATTTGAGGACAGGGACGGTTTGACTTGTGACTGTGGATATTTCAACAGATTACCGCGAAGGCCCGGGAAGGCAACAGATTGTTCTGGACCGAAAGTATAGACAATAACTTGGCGTGCTTCACTCAGAGCCTGAGGGAAGTGGGATCTGCATCTGCACCTGAAACACCTAGAGCCCCGCTTGCACACAGGAGAAAAAATAATGTCGTCTTCATCGTCTCTCGCGTGTAATACATTCAGCTCCAAGTACAACTATGTCGGTATGTCGTGAGGACGACTTTTCAGACGAGGCAGAATGCCGACGCCGGCGGGAGGCTGTGAAAGTGTCGGGAAGGTGTTGTGGTTTCGTTGGCCGTTTGCAGGTCGTTTCTCAGAGGAATATAGTCTGTTCAAAAATGAAATTTGCAGGCGCGTTCACCTGTGTGTGTGGTTGCATGCGAGAACACTATCTGCCTAAAAGGATGACGTGCCTAAAAGGATGACGCCTATTAATAATAATAATATCTCATATTCTTTTTATGATTATAATACGCTTCGCGCACCATGCAACAAGTATTTTGCATATCATTATAATAATACTTAAATGAGAAGTTCATGGTTTAGTGGCTACTTTGTAAACCATGGTTTCGCGAAACCATGGTTTACAAACCGTGGTTTCGCGAAACCACGTTGGGTTTCAGGTACGAAAATAAAAAATAAAAATACGCACCGACGGTGCACAAAAGTACATGCATGTAGGTGACTATCGGAGCGGAGGACTCCCATAGAGCCCTACACATTCCAGATTCCTGTCAAGTCAAGCGGGAAGACGAAAAAACATCCCAAGCGAAGGGCAAGCAGCAATAGAATTTCAGAAGGCGCTGCTCAACCCGCTCCGTTATCACACTCCTACTATTTGCACATTTTGCACTCTGCCATATTTGAGCACATCTCATTTGTAAGTAACACAGTGAATATAATATTATTAAGCTACGTTCTGGTGGAATACTACGGGAAGAAGGATCTTGCTGCGATATTTCTTTGGGTCCCTTCAGCCTTGACCACAACAAGGGCGATGTTAACAATAAGATACAGGGTTTTGCGGGCCACTACTCGACCAAGATGAAGATAATCGTGTCAACTAGAATAACTTGAATGCGCATATTGACGGCAATAATTATTCGTCAGAAGCGCACGCTTGCTTGGTGTAAATACTCACTCCTTGTGACAACGTCCACGATTGTGAGGCCGACTCCTCTCAGCAAACGCGGACATTCGCACTTGATTTGCTGACTCAAAGAACGCGCAAACCACATCACATCTGCGTTATCAAAATGCTTGTCGAACCTCACGAAAAGCAAGAGCGGGACCATGTACGTCAAATCTTCGTATGCCACCCAAAATGGTCTCATAATGGGCACCTGAAATATCAGGAGATGGCGAATCATCCTGCGGCGCCGTTATGATTTTTGCTTAGCCCGGAACAAATGTACCTGACGCGTAGGTCGACTAACGAGGCCATGCAAGACAGGCGATGTGCCTGCTGAATGCTTAGTACTTCAGTTGAAGTCCTGAGGGATGGTCCTGACTCTTGCATTCGCCCCTTTCAGCTTGGAGCCGAAGACGTCGAAGGTGTTCGGGGCCCCACTCCACGCACTAAAACGAGATACGGCAAGTTGGCGGCTTGGCCGCCCGCACCTTTTCCACAGCCACCAGGTATTTCTAACGAGTACGCTTTCTGTCCCCACTTTGTGAGGAACACTTCATGCTCGCGGCGCTTGCGTTCCACGTGTCTTGCAGGTACAGGCTGAATATTCTTGTGTCGCCTGGTCGAGAAAATCGCTACGCTTTGTGCTGACTTCATGACTGCTGTATTTTCACGGACACCCGCGGTTGTCGAACACGGCGGCTTTTCGCTCCAAGGGAATGGCGCTTGCGCTACATCCACGCGCGTTGGCTGTTCCACTGTGTCACCTCACCACACATATACACACTGTGATTATTATGTGGTATGTTGGTTTGCTTTTGATTTTCTACCGCGAGTGCATATGCATGGCTCCAGGAGTGCCAGGCAAACCCTATATGAAACCAGCTCCACCTTTTGTCACTACCCTCCACTCCATACATATTCCGCTAACTTCTTGTTGACGACTCTTGCAGCGAACGCCACGCAGAAATCCGATAGTTCGAGTTCGCGAAGGAGTTATTCTCACGTTGACACAGGTGTGCCATCAGTTGCGCGTGGAAAGAAGGAGGTAGAGATTCTTACGGTCGTCCAGAAGTCCGGAATTCTTCCTACCCGCATAGGCAGCTCCACAGTTGTGCAAGAGTGCAGCATGTACCGCGCTCAAGTTTTCCTCCTCATGCCTAGAAAACCCTAAATATAGAAAACAGGGCGGCTGCGGCCATCTTTGTTTCCGCAAAGCTGCTCCCACGTGAAGACATTTTCAATTCTAATTTTCAATGCACGAAATCGACTCATGTCGCATATAGTTGTGGCATCAACGGCTGACGCCTGTCGGGTTCCTGTATCCTGCATGGAGAATCCCGCTTCGCATACTAGCTGCGGCTTTCACGTCGATTCCTTCTACGCCCAGACGTGGCTTGCCACGTGTCCACCGAGCTCCTGGTTGCACTATTTTGTTTTGACGAGTGCTCCCCTCAGTCTGTCCTACCCCACCCGACCTCTAAGTCGGCAGCCACGATCGTCTCATACAGTGCCACTGAGAGGCGAAGCGCGGTGTTCTGCGGCAGCCACTACTCATGCAAAGGAGGAGGAGCAGGGCGGAGTGGTGAAGGTCACTGAGGCCGAGACGCAAGACCCGCTTGTGCTGGGAGAGCAGAGCAAACCTCAGAGCGTGATCATCGAAGAGCAGGCGGAGCTCATCCTGGAGCTGCGTGACCGCGTGCGGCAGCTGGCGGCCGAGCTGAATAGGGAGAAGGAGAAGCGAGAAGAGACGCAGCAACAGGCACAGTACAAGGTAAGAGTCGTCGCAAGCATGAGGCCTCTTCTCACATAGCCTGGCCACTAACCCACGCAAGGTGAGAGCCCGTGAGAGTGGGGGCCTCTTCCTCGCGCTGATCACTTCCTCGCACAAGGTGAGAGTCAACAGTCACGCGGCTCCGGCTCTCCGGCTCTCGCCGGCCTGGCCACTTCCTCGCACAAGGTGAGAGTCAACAGTCACGCGGCTCCGGCTCTCGCCGGCCTGGCCACTTCCTCGCACAAGGTGAGAGTCAACAGTCACGCGGCTCCGGCTCTCGCCGGCCTGGCCACTTCCTCGCACAAGGTGAGAGTCAACAGTCACGCGGCTCCGGCTCTCGCCGGCCTGGCCACTTCCTCGCACAAGGTGAGAGTCAACAGTCACGCGGCTCCGGCTCTCGCCGGCCTGGCCACTTCCTCGCACAAGGTGAGAGTCAACAGTCACGCGGCTCCGGCTCTCGCCGGCCTGGCCACTTCCTCGCACAAGGTGAGAGTCAACAGTCACGCGGCTCCGGCTCTCGCCGGCCTGGCCACTTCCTCGCACAAGGTGAGAGTCAACAGTCACACGGCTCCGGCTCTCGCCGGCCTGGCCACTTCCTCGCACAAGGTGAGAGTCAACAGTCACACGGCTCCGGCTCTCGCCGGCCTGGCCACTTCCTCGCACAAGGTGAGAGTCAACAGTCACGCGGCTCCGGCTCTTGCCGGCCTGGCCACTTCCTCGCACGCCTTATCTCACGTGATTTGCTGCTGTGCTCCCCGCTTCTCGTTTTGACTTCAGATGCCCTACCTTCTGTGAAGGGGATCCCCGCCCAAGGCCGGCAGAGACCGTAGAGAGCTCAGCAGCTCCGTGGCATGCAGGTGAAAAAGCTCCAGGCGGAGAAGGAGAAGTACTTTCGCAAAATGCAGAATGAGAAGGAGGCTGCCACCGTCGCCGTGGAGGAAACCCGCACCAAGGTACACGTCTCTCTCAAAAGATGCGCACAGTGTAAGCCGGCAGTGAGTTTCGACTCACCAGCATGCCGTTCTTCGACGAACATACCAACGCATCGAATAACCTGCGTGATATTTATGCTTGCGTGTCATATAGCAACATAGTCTAGCAACTGCTCTGCCACAAACGGGCGCTGCCAAGTGCATGTGGGACCCCTCCGCGCTCAGGCGCCCCCATGCCCCACACACCTGTGGCGCTGCTCAACTGTGGCATGCCCCACTCACCTGTGGCTTGACGCGCCCCTGGCTGCGAGGCGGTGCAGGAGGAGGTGCTGGAGAAAATGCGCGAGGAGAACACGCGGCTGCGCGAGAACCTCGGGAAAGTGGACGAGGTGAGCAAGAAGGGCTGGCACTACGTGGCGCTGCAGAACAAGCGCCTGCAGAAGATCCGCCACCGACAGGCCGATCTGCAGCGCAACTTCCAGAGGCAGACCAAGGCCCGCATCAAGGTGCCAGCTCCAACCCGGTGGCTGCAGGCTCCCTCGCAGAGCTCTTCGAGAGCCGGAAGCAATTACTATATGTGGTGACATGCCTCGAGCGGGGATTGTGCTGAGAGGAAGGGGGCTGCCTGTGGCGGTGACACGAGACATGCCTCGAGCGGGGATTGTGCTGAGAGGAAGGGGGCTGCCTGTGGCGGTGACACGAGACATGCCTCGAGCGGGGTCGAGTCGCACCGCCTGCGTTGCGTTTCGAAGTCATTTCAGTATGTCCCGCGTGCCTCTGTGGGTGGGGAGCTTGTAGTGTGCCTCTGTGGGCAGGGAGCTTGTAGCATTCCTCTGTGGGCAGGGAGCTTGTAGCATGCCTCTGTGGGCAGGGAGCTTGTCTGTGCGAGGCTGGGAGTGAAGGCTGAGGAGGCGTCTTTGCGGTTGAGACTGTGCGCAGGCCCAGGAGCAGAGGGACCGTATGGAGCTGCAAGTGAACCCCCTGCAGCAGCGCAACCTCGAGATGGGGTACCGGCTGCAGCTGCAGGTGAGCCTAAAGTCGAGGATCAAACAGCAAACAGGAGGGGGAGGATTTGAGGGCCATGGGGTATGATGCATTTCGGAAACAGAGGGTCAAGCTGCAAGAGGGGGGGAGGATTTGGGGGCATGGGGTATGATGCATTTCGGAAACAGAGGGTCAAGCTGCGAGGGAGAGGGGAGGATTTGAGGGCCATGGGGTATGATGCATTTCGGAAACAGAGGGTCAAGCTGTGAGGGGGAGGGGGAGGATTTGAGGGCCATGGGGTATGATGCATTTCGGAAACAGAGGGTCAAGCTGCGGAGCATCGCGTGACCGGGTGGCTGGGAAGAGGCTGGAGAGGGGGGGAGCGCGGGGGGGGAGGCGCCTGCGGCAGGCGGAGTGGCACAGCGACACGCTTCAGCAGTTGACCGCGGTGGAGGAGCAGCTGCTAGGCGACCGCACCGTCCTCAATCGCATCAATAGGCAGCTCGCCACGACTGCCAAGCAGAAGGCCGATGCAGTGGAGGAGTCCACCCACACCCAGCTCATGGTCTCATCGCTCCGTTTGCTCCTCACCCGTGCCTCTTTATGGTGGGCCGGTGCAGGGGCTGCCAGGGAAATAGTTCTTCTTGAGAATGCTCTGCGCACCGTCTGTCATCGGAATGCTCTGCGCACCGTCTGTCATCGGAATGCTCTGCGCACCGTCTGTCATCGGAATGCTCTGCGCACCATCTGTCATCGGAATGCTCTGCGCACCGTATGTCTTCAGACTACCGACTTGTCATTGCCTGGTTGTAAATGACCGCAGCGAGGACATGACTGCATGATGATGCAAATGAGACATGACTGCATTATGACGCAAATGAGACATGACTGCATGATGACGCAAATGAGACATGACTGCATGATGACGCAAATGAGACGGGACTGCGTAATGACGCATATGAGACGGGACTGCGTGATGACGCGAATGAGACGCGACTGCTGATGACGTAATGAGACGCTGACGCGATGACGCAATGAGACGGGACTGACGCGAATGAGACGGGACTGCGTGATGACGCGAATGAGACGGGACTGCGTGATGACGCGAATGAGACGCGACTGTGTGATGACGCAAATGAGACGCGACTGCGTGATGACGCGAATGAGACATGCGAATGGCGGATAGCTCATAGCGCGGGTGGATGTGATCTAGTGGCGAGCATTGGTGATAGGCGTGGTGCGGCTAGGCGGCAGGTGAATGAGTTGTACGAGGACAACACGGAGCTGCAGAGACGCTTCGACACCCTGTATGCCGACAACCAGCAGTGCAACAAGACCCTAAAGAGGTAACAACCTGCGTGCCTGTGCCAGAGACTCGCCAGGCTCCACTCCTTATTCAACCGCCATATGCCAGGTGGCACTCCTCCCCGGTGCGTGTGCGGGCAAACTAATGCGAGGCGGTGCGTGGTGGCAGGCTGAAGCACGAGGTGCAGGAGAGTCAGTCGAGAGCCGCGCAAGTGAAGCTCGAGCTTGGTTCTGAGGTGACCTGGCGCCAGTCCATCGAGGAGGAGCTGGGTGCAAAGGTGCTACCCGCATTCTCTTTGCGTGGCGTGCATCATCTGCCACTGGAAGGCCCACGTGGCAGTGCACCCCTTAGCCGCCTTTCTTCTCCTCCTCTCACTCTGCGCATAAGTGCCACAGATGTATACGGCACTGCGCATTCCATCCGACGCGCCCTGGATGCATGCTGCAAATCCACACCGCACTGCACATCGCATCGGACGGCTCACTACACGGATGCCACGGAAGTATGCGAATCTTTCCCGCGGTAATGCTGAGGAGCACACAACGGTGATGAGAGGGCTGCCGCGTGACCGCACGCAGGCTATGCATGGATGCTGTATGATTTCTTGTGCACCTATCATCTAATCACCAAATCGGCGCGCTGCTAACTTTTCAATAGACATAGCTTTTTTCCTGCATGCTTTTAGAAAATCTTTTGTGGAATGTTTCTTTTTCAAATCTAGGGCGAAGCACAGCTTCACATGTTTTCTAGGGTGACACAAAGCTTTTTACGTAAACTGTTTGAGCCTCCCGGGATGGCTGAGGTGGGAAGGCAAAAGAACAAGAGCTGTGGATTCCATGGACAGAACCCCTAATATCCTTGGAGTGCAAAGCCGACAGATCTCGATCAGGCACCTCTGCTCACGATCTGACGGCACAGAAAGTTCTGCGATTTTACAGGGTCCGATTTAGTCACTTGGTTTGCACCTGTCATCCAATTGCCATGTGGTAGAGATAGCAGGCGCACTGCACTGCGCCAGGCTGCGCATCCTCTCCACCTCGGGGTAGTCCACCCGAAGCACCTCTGCATGTGCTGGCCAGGAACATCTGCCGGGCCTAGGGGCGGATTGCAGAGGACCGCCTGTGACCAACCCCCAAACAGCAGCACTTCTCTAGCAAGCCCCCCTTGTCTATAGGCCAGTACGGGATCGCCATTCTGGCGTCGCACCCTTCCTCCAGCAGCTTGTGCACCACCTCGTTAAGTGTAGGGGGAATTGGCCTCTCCTAGCCAGGCGTAGGCCAAAGAGTCCACGCCCACCCACCCCGGGTCATACCACTGCGCATGGTACCGAGGCAACCAGGCGGACAGCTCGGACATAAAGCGGTCCGTTGTGTGCTGATGTCACTCATGCTGCGCCCACTTGAGCCACCTGCGCTTGAGGCGTGATTCATCCAAGTAATTGTCCCGATTGACAAACCCAGTTAGCCCGCCCGCTCCTGATGCATCTGGCTTGCAACTCGGCGTCGCTCAAGTCGAGGAGTAGCCAGAGGCGCCGCACCTGCCGCATCCGCTTGGGGCTCCGTGACCTGAAGGAGCCGAGCATCGCCACCACCGCCTGGTCGTCGCAGAACTGTGAGGAGTTTGTCTCGAGCTTTGCCCTCGTGGCTCTTCCACCTGTTCCGGAGCCGGCACACGGAGCCACCACTCCACGTCTGTCCACGCTTGCCGTGTGAGCTTCACCCCGGCGCCCAGTCCCTTCTCGGCAGAGCGGACGAAGCCGCCCACAACCTTGTCCCCCTTGTCTCGCGGGAAGCACTGACAGGTCCGCTGACTATATATAATGCAGTGCTGAACCGCGTATAAACCCGCCTCTAGCCGCGGTGCTTCAAGAGCTGCGTGGGCTCGCAATGTCCCTTCTTCTTGTTCTGCCCAATGGTGAGTTTTGCCAGAAGTCCGCTCGCCGCTTGCTTGTCGCGAGGACGAGGAAGTCGTCCATGTAGGGGAGCACTCCTTGCTGGTGCTCCTCGCATATCTGCATCCTCCAGCCCGCCTGCGAGCTGGCTTTGGTCCCAGGAACATCCTAGAAATGTGCCGGCGCGTCCTCGCTTGTACCCGTGCTCCAGCGCGGAGGCATGATCGAATGGGCGGTTTTTCAACCCACCGCATGCAAGCGCCTCTACTAACCCATCGTAGAACTTCGCTTCTGGCGCCCGCGGCGCGCCATGCCCCCCTCCCGTGCGACTCCGTAGCTTCTCCTCAAGGACTGGAGCCATTGGGAGGCGGAGGATGCCCGGCGTCTTCCTGATTGGACAGTTAGGTCGAATTGGGGCCGGCTCTGCCCCGACCCCAACTCTTTGACCTCTGCCCTTGTCTAACTTCGCCTTTGCCACTCACTGTACCCTTCCATCCTCCGATGCGGTATCGAATCGAAAATTGAACTCTTGGTGCTGGCCTTCGTGTGTGTGATTGTGCCTGCCTTTTGGGTGACCACTTGGTGAGAACGGAGTCGGACACCAGCCCCGCGGTCGCCGCGAAGACCTCCGCCTCAATCAAAAGAGTTTTACTCGTGTCGCTTCCATCTCCACTGTGGACTGTCACGTCCGACTCCATCCCAGTCCTGATCTGGATCATGATGTAGCGGTTGATGAGTACGCGCCCTTTGCAGTGTTGCTGGCATTGTCGAGGCGCCCCCCTCTTCTATAGGCTAGAGGGGGCTCCGGATCCTGCATCCAGTCCGCCGTGCTCTCACACTGCGCGGCCGCATCGACGGCTCTGTGCGCTCGAAGAGGGCGTCGTCGGGCTTGTTGTTGCACCGGCCGTACCTTTGACGCATGTCCGTTTCCAGTGTCGTTTTGCCGTTGGGGGAAAGGGTTACTGGCCACGTGTACGGCTTTGTGCAATTCCTCCAGCTCCGTGTCTCCGCTCTGAGCAGAATCCGCTTGTTGAATCGGCGGCTTCTGCAACAGCATCTGCCTCAACCAGAAGGTTGAGGTCCGTCATCTGCTGCATCATCGTTCTTCCAGCGCAGTCTGCTGCGCCAACGAAGTCTCCACGGGACTAGGTTCCGCCACCCCCTGCTGGTGGGTTCGCGTCATGCTGTTGCAGGAGGGAGTGGCGCGTTGCAGGTCATTTGTGCTTTACCGGGTAATTTTGATTCCCACAGTAACAGGAAAATGTGGATTATTTTTTTCCAGCATGCCACACAAGGATTTTCCACTCGAAATTACTGTGAAGTTCTGTTGTGAAGGTGAAAGAACAGAGCTGGGGGCTCCGCAGACCCTGCATCCTTCGAGCGCAAAGCCGGCAGATCTCAATCTGACGGCTCAGAAACGAGTGTTGATCTACCGACGCACACACCTCCATAACTCTGTAGGTTAACAATTGAACCAGAATGGGTCGTGTTGTTAGGCACAACATGCATATGCGGGCACACGCCTTGGAGGGAGCTGCCTTAAATCTATATTTTGTTATTGAACAGGATGAGGAACTGCAAGCACTTGTGGACGATGTTGCGCACACGAAGCAGCAGCTGCAGGCAGAGGAGGCAGCACGGATCTCCGCGGAGGAGAAGCTGCAACTTGCAGCCGATGAGCTGAAGCTGATGAAGGCGCAGTTTCCTGAAGTGAAGCATGTGCGCCCCCTACCCTGGACTCTCTTGCATGAATAAAGGGCAGCGGGTGACCTGGGCCCGACAGTAGTGCGGGAGTTGTCAGTGATGACGCCGGAGGCATGGTGCGCGGTTGCATGGCAGGTTACATACACCGCAAAGGCGCGGTCCACAATGCAGCTCGTTCGCGTACAGCAGAATCCCAAATTTTTACAGAAGGTGTTGAAGGGTCCAAGCATGGTGAGCCTGAACGCCACCAACGCCACTGCGGCTGCTTTACTCTCACCCCGCCTGCCGTCACTCTGTGGGGATGTAGCTGAACGAGAGAATCACCCAAATTGTAATGTGGAAGCGAAAATGTATAATGGTTCTCAGACGGTCAGATGACCTGCACTTTGTCTAGTATGGTTTCTTGGTCATCCTTGAGCATAAGCCGGATGTACTCAGCAGTCAAGTGCGAAAAATCCGAAATATACTGATTACGCTGTTAATAGATACAGCCATGTATCGAAGTTCTAGAAGATTTGGGCCGCAGGCTAGTTTTTTAGTAACGAAAGCTAATACGTTTTAATATTGGTACAAGTGTCTTCTACTGCGGAGCTAAGGCAAAAAGGATTTTCAAGAGCATTTTCAAGCTACAGTGTATATTCCTCAGAATAGCGTTTTCCCAAAAAGGAATAACATAGGATGGTGTAATATATGGCATGTATCACCTTGTAATAAGAGGAAAACTGATTAGAATGTGCATGTGGAGGCTTTCATGTAACAAACTTTCGGATCTAATGCTGAAATTTAGGTGATACAAAATTTGTATGTGTGTGCTTATCATTGGACCGACTCCTTTGGCACACCGTAGCCGCGGAAGACCGGCTGCACTGTGGGTGACCGGTGGTGTGTTTGTTTGGCGTTTTTTACCATAGGGTGTGATGTGACTGCATTCATGGCATAACCATGGACCAGCGGGTCCCGTCTATCGACCGTGAGCCACTGGGGCATGTTAGCAGGGTCTGCTTACTCCGTTACCCAGAGACCAACAGTTGTTTGGCGATGATCTGTCCCATCGTATCGTCATCTTTCCATGTTGCTTGGCATCTGGGTTGGGAAGATGTATGTGTTGGTGGCATCTTATCATGGCCCCGCCCTGCTCCTGATTTGCTTCTCGCATCCACTGGGATGATGGTGGACTGGCTTTTGTCAGCCGAGCTAGTGCCATTCAGTGTGTGTGTGTGTGTGTATCCTTGGACTGACTCGTTTGGCACACCGTAGCCGCAGAAGACCGGCTGCACTACTATGTACCCACACCAGGGATCAAAGGATTCAGCACACACTTTGGGAAACTCATCCGGATTCTCCAGAGCTCACTAGTGAAGAATGGGACATGGGACCCCCCTAAGCCTTATGGAGCCACCCGAGCCCCTCAGCATCTTCCGCACCGCCGGCGCACTGCTGCCATGTGCCTGAAGCCGGTTCATCCCCGCCCCCCGATGTGGTCTGTGAGTGTGTGTGCTTATTCTTGGACCGACTCCTTTGGCACACTATCGTAGCCGCAGAAGACCGCGGCTGCACTATATACCCATGCCGGGGATCAAAGGATTCAAAGGATTGTGTCACTTCCGAAACCGGTTTAGGGAGATTCCGAGAGTGTATTTACATTGCCGAAAGTGAAACAGATTCGAGTATTCGGCATATAATATATTAAATTAAAGGGATAAGTTTGCAGTGGGCGTAGACATTTCATTTAAATCTGGATTGGGAGTAGACATCTCATTTTAATCTTGGATTGTGCGTATAGGCACTTCATTAAATCTGGATTGGGCGTAGACACTTCATTGAAATTCTAGATTGGGTTAGGCACTTCATTTAATCTGGATTGGGCGTAGACATCTCATTTTAATCATGGATTGGGTGTAGGCATCTCATTTTAATCGTAGATTGGGCGTAGACATTCCACTTCAATCCTAGATTGGGCGTAGACATCTCATTTCAATCCTTAATTGGCTGTAGACATCTCATAAAAAAAAGTATTTTTTGGTTGTTTGTTGCTAAAAGATATTATTTCGCGAATTCAACCGGTAGATATGTTCAGTGTGGTCAGATGTTGATATCTAACGGTTGAATTTACATAATAATGTTCGCATGCAATATTACGAATGTATAATCTAATGCCTTCGAGGCATCAAGGCATGTTAAAATGAAATGCCCACGCCCAATCCATATTTAAATGGAATGCCTAGGCCCGATCTAGGATTAAAATGAGATGCCTACGCCCAATCCAGCTTAAATGAAGTGCCTACGCCCAATCCAATATTAAAATGAGGTACCTAATACGCCCAATCCAGATTAAAGGAAGTGCCTACACCCAATTCAGATTTAAATGAAATGCCTACGCCCAATCTAGAATTAAAACGAGATGCCTACGCCCAATCCGGGTTAAAATGAAATGTCTACGCCTAATCTAGAATTAAAATGAAATGTCTACGCCCGATCCAGATGACATGAAGTGTCTCGCCCGATCTAGGATTAAAATGCGATGTCTACGCCCAATCCAGATTTAAATGAGATGCCTACGCCCGATCTAGGATTAAGATGAGATGCCTACGCCCAATCCAGATTTAAATGAGATGCCTACGCCCAATCCAGATCAAAGGAAGTGCCTACGCCCAATCCAGATTAAAATGAGATGCCTACGCCCAATCTAGAATCATAATGAAATATATACGCCGAATCCATATTAAATGAAATGCCTACGCCCAATCTAGAATCAAAATGAAATGTCTACGCCCAATGTAAATTAAATGAAGTGCCTACGCCCGATCTAGGATTAAATGAGATGTCTACGCCCAATCCAGGCGGAGATAAAATGTCTACGCCCAATCCAGGTTAAAATGAAATGTCTACGCCCAATCCAGACTAAATGAAGTGCCTACGCCCGATCTAGGATTAAATTGAAATGTCTACGCCCAATCCAGATATAAATGAAATGCCTACGTCCGATCTAGGATTAATGTACCGGGAGGTACGAGCAGAGGGGTTGCATGCTACAGAGATCTGGTTGCATGCTGCCGACGAGTGGTTGCATGCTACAGATGCCTGGTTGCATGCTTCCGATGAGGCGTTGCATGCTACAGAGGCCTGGTTGCATGTTACCAATGGGTGGTTGCATGCTGCAGAGGCCTGGTTGCATACTGCGTATGCCTGGTCGCATGCTACAGATGCTAGGGTTGCATGCTACAGAGACCAGGTTGCATGCTACGGATGCCTGGTTGCATGCTACAGATGCCCGGTTGCATGCTACAGATGTCAGGTTGCATGCTACAGAGGCCAGGTTGCATGCTACAGAGGCCAGGTTGCATGCTACAAATGTCTGGTTGCATGCTACAGAGGCCAGGCTGCATGCTGCATGCCTGGCTGCAGCATGTTACAGATGCCAGGTTGCATGCCATAGATGCCAGGCAGTACGCTTCCCGATGCCCTGGCTGCATGCTTCGATGAGATGTTGGATGAGATGTTGCATGCTACATATGCCAGGTTGCATGCTTCCGACGCGTGCGGTTGCATGCTGCAGAGGCCTGGTTGCATGCTACAGAGGCCTGGTTGCATGCTACTGATGTATGGTTGCATGCTGCATGCCAGGTTGCATGCTGGTGACGGGTGGTTGCATGCTGCAAGGGCCTTGTTACATGCCGGTCACAGCTGTATGACACATTCGCGAATAATGGGGAAGAAATAATTGATGACAAGGCAGATTTCAGGAGAAGATCTGCAATGACAATAATTATATTGAGGATCTGGTAGATTCCAGAAAAAGATCTGCAATGGCAATACAAGAGTATCATGATCTGCCTGATGATTGGTGGAGGAGTACCAGAGTCAGGCATATATGTGCACGTGATTGGTCGATGGCCGATGTCAATACAGGAGTCCTGCCAGTGATTGTTAGAGAGCAACATGTTGAAAGGGAAGCTTGGAAAGGTGGACCTCAGTTAGTGTTGATCAAGTGAAATTAAGGACAAGTTTTACATGTTAGTATTAGGCTGTATGCCAAGACTATACATAAGGATATAGATGTATTAGGTTTGAAACCAGACATTCTATCGGACAAGTATTTGTAATTCTAGGCCAGAAGCCAGAGTTTGTCATGAAATAAAACAGTGGAATATAAGACTGTGAAGTTAATATTACACAACCAAAAACAGCAAATAAGATAAAAAGAAAGAAAGAAAGAAAATAAAGGGAAAATAAAGAAAAAATATGTTTAAGTTATCAGGAGTGTGCCTGGTACAATTGAAATGAGATGCCCACGCCCAATCCAGGTTAAAATGAGATGCCCACGCCCAATCCAGATGAAAGGAAGTGCCTACGCTCAATCCAGATTTAAATGAAATGCCTACGCCCGATCTAGGATTAAAATGAGATGCCCACGCCCAATCCAGGTTAAAATGAGATGCCTACACCCAATCCGGATTTAAATGAGATGCCTACGCCCAATCCGACTAAATGAAGTGCCTAGGCCCGATCTAGGATTAAAATGAGATGCCCACGCCCAATCCAGGTTAAAATGAGATGCCTACGCCCAATCCAGATTTAAATGAGATGCCTACGCCCAATTCAGATTAAAGGAAGTGCCTACGCCCAATCCAGATTAAAATGAGATGCCTACGCCCAATCTAGAATCATAATGAAATGTATACGCCGAATCCATATTAAATGAAATGCCTACGCCCGATCTAGGATTAATGTATAAAGGGCCGCTGTATAGCGGACTCCAGGAGAATAGAGACCATCAGCAGTGTCATGGAAGGTCATTTGGCGACTGGCATGCCGGTGCCTCGCCTCGGGAAAAGAAAATTTCCGAGGTGGAACCTTCAGAACCAGCAGCCGGTGATAACCATCAGAAGTGTAGACAACCATAAAAGTGTGCCTGGAGCCCGAGGCTCGCAGACATACCCAGTGTATTCGGTCCCGGAAGATACACTCATCAGGAGTAACAGAGACTCCAGAATAGAGCCGGGTACCCAGTGTCATGAGTTGCCGTTTAAATACCTGGCCACTGTCTGTGTAGGCGTCAAACAGAAGTGGATCACCAGGAACAGGGCAACCTTCAGGAGTGTCATACCAATAGACTAACTCTCTGAGCAATAAGGAGTGAAGACCACGGACTGCCTGAAAAGGCTCCGCAGTAGTAGGCGCTTCAGAAGCTAAGACAGAAACCTGTGTTGAGCGCGGAGCTGGCTGTGTGGCATGAGATACCGAAGGCACAGGCCGCGCGTCGCAACAGACAGAGTCCAGACCAGTGTCCAAGCCATCATATGGTGTTTCGGACGACAAAGGCCAAAGAACAGACTGTAACGGGGAGGGTTCTGTGTCTTGTATACCTGCTAACTGCTTGCCGAGACTTCAAACGGTCTCGGTGTAGTCACACGGTGTCATCAAGGGACCAGAGAAGGCGTGCTTCTTCACGCACTTCATCTTGACACCGTCCACTCTCTTCACTCGGTTACACGCACGGGTAATAGTGCCTGTATGGGTGTAGTTCCCAGCATAATAGCTGTGCTCGCTGCTGCCGCAGAGAGGGCACGGGCGGGAGGCCACCGGAGGCACGACTGCCCCAGCCCCAGACGGGGGCGACAGCACACCAGACTGAAGGGGGGCCGGAAGTAAACCAGCCTCCTGCACCATCGGAGTATGAAAAGCCATTTTCAGGGCCTGAAAAGCCACTTTCAGGGCCTGAAAAGCCACTTTCAGGGCCTGTAAAGGCATTTGTAGGCCTTATGTGAATTTTCAGGGCTTGGAACACTGTAAAAGTTCACGCCCTGAATTTTTTTTTCAGGGGGATAGATGGAGACATGAGAAGATAATTCTAAACTTTATATAACACGAAAAGTGAATAAAAAGTTCAGGCCCTGAAAAACAAGTTCAGGGGGGTTCTTAAGAGTGTGAATTCCAAAAGTTCAGGCCCTGAACTTTTGTGGGAAACTTATATTAACCATGAGGTTTTTTCTAAGGTGTATAACTAGCCTAGTATAAAACAAGATCAGACCCTGAAAGTCATTTTCAGGGCCTGAAAATGGTTTTCAGGCCCTGAAAAATATTTTCAGGCCCTGAAAAAAAAGTTCAGGGGGTAAATTTTCAGGGCCTGAAAATTTCAATCGTAAGTAGCCCCCCATCTGCCGGATTTACTCAGGTTGGTCATCAGACTGCTTTGTCACCTTGGTGTCATTAGTGTCATCGGCGTCATTAGAGTCACCCGGGTCAGAATCCACCAACAACTTCAGCTTCTTCCCCGGCTGGCTGCCGACACCCACGGCCTCAGCAGGATGACTGTCATCATTATCATCATGGTCATCGTTGTCATCATTGTCATCATTGTCATACACCGTCGAATTAGGGGAATACGCCGGCGAGGTAGGGGAATATTCCGGGCCGGGAGAATATGCTGGCGAGGTGATGTCCGCCTCTGGCTCGGAGCCGGGAGATGGAGGTCTCGTCGGGGGCCCGTGGTAAGGAATACCCCGGTAGGGCGAAGAGGGTCGACTGGTGCCATCGGGAAGGTCCTCGAAGTCATAGCACTGCATTAAACATTCCTTCGCCTTCTTGGCGTCTTCCAGAACCCAGCCTTGCCTCATTCGCCGCTCCCAACGCCACAGCTGCCCTTCGACGCCGACCACGATGTATTGCCACGCCCCTGGAATGCTGACCACCTCGGAGCCATGCATGGCGGTCAAGGGCTCAGCGGTGCCTGAGAACTCGCGACTCCATCGGGCTGCTCCAGTGGAAGTGAGTACCACTTGCCGCCGGATGCCCCAAGGCTCGTTGCCTCCTGGCACGCGTACTGTCCTGAGCTGAGCTTTGGATGCAGCTCGCTCGCAGGCGGATGATACGATACTCATGCAATATAATATATCCGGCACTTTTGCACAAGTGGTTGCATAAGGGTCTTATAACGCCTTATAATATAAGACCCATTATAGTATTCACTCTGGCTTACCACCACGCATTGTGCGATTCGTGCCAAGCAACAGAGGCATCCGATTGGTAAATCAGACCTTATAATATAAGACCCATCAATACCATGCATCATCTGCACCGCACGCCACAATTCGAACTTTCACGTTTTACCATTAAGGGATATGGATACCATCACAGTTAAGATCAATTGCATACCATCACATATCCGTTCTCCGCGCCCTCCTCCCATCACCCAGCCACAGCACCGTGTTCATGCAAATTGTTTGTCCGTAAGCATGATGAAAGCTGGTGTACACCAACAATAGCGCATTGCATAGTTGGCGTATGGATTCTCTCACCTCTCAAACGATCTTACATCTGTCGGTCCGAGGGAAACTATTGAAGACACGCTATGACTGTCTTGGTCAAAATGGAAGAAATCTGGGGGGCGATTTGGAATATATGGAATGATATAGCCTGCTTCTGGAGACTTGCCTGCTCTGTCATTTGCCCTGCCAATTGCAGCATCCAAGATCCGACAGTGCTGGTGGCAGTGAAGTAGTAAATAAATGGGCTTTAGCCCAAATTAAGTCTTATCAGTAGGCTTGCGCCTCCTTATGACAATAATGAGTTTCTATTGCCAACGATCAGTGATCATGATTAATCGATGAACTCATAGCAGATTGTGCAGCAAGAATATCGGTGGCACACTAGATTTGATAAGGCTACTAACCGATAGCCATAATTCTACTATCGTAACATCGCCCAAATAAAACAGAGTTATGGTTGCCATGGACAACTTAAAACCACACCTGACGCATCCCTTAGCGCATAGGCAATTTGGATGAGAAGAAATGACTCCATTAACATTACGCTCCACTTACGATATATTTACATGGTACATGCAAATACTTTGTGACATGCCAGACTTGATATTTACAATGCGATGGGCGGTTGATGATCCAAATAACTAACAGTTACGATTCAAAAGTGACGGGTGAGGTGCTGGTATGAAGTGCAGAAGGGTGGTTTAGGATGTCAAGCTTATGCACTGGCACTTGGAAATTCGGACGGAGCTACAGTCACTCAGATACATTAAGATATGTTGACCTCCTCAAGCTCCTGTTGCCGATGACCTTGGCGCCAATGGAAGACAGCTTATGACATCTGTGCATCTTCTCCTCAAGTCTAAACTATTATTGAGCTCACCAAACGTCAGTCGATAGCGCAGCTGAGGAAAATAGAGGAAGGCGAATGGAGGAAGCGAGTGGCTTGTGACCAAGGGATTAAGGGAACATGCCCAGCTGAACAGAATTATTTCCAAGCTTTGTGGGAGGTAGACACCATGCGAGGTGAGTTGGATAAGCCAATCTTGAGGATGCGCATAGTCTAAAGCAGCCATTCTTTCCTCCACGTACGCCCTGCTCCAAAAAAGAAAAGTGTGGGAAAATTTATTGATTAAAATTTAAATTTAAAATTGTTCGAGTCTGCAGCCAACACTTGTGCTAATGATCCCCGAATCCTGCTGAAAAGGTCTCTCATTAAAAGGCGGCATATGACGAGAATAAAGGCGGTTTGCATGACAAGCAACATGACACCACAAGTGGTGCTCTCGACACTGCCGCCATCTGGATTAACATATCTCTCTGCCATGTAGCCGAGCAGACTTAGGGCTTGGCAAGTTAAGCTGAGAGTTTCCATCAAATTGTCCTGCAGACTCTGATACGGGTGTGACTGAGTAAATATCACCAGCACCACAATTGTCACTGCCATTGCGTATACCAAGTCGTATCGAAGATCTAGCATGCGAACCAAGATCACGATGCTGGTTTGCGCAAGCCTGAGAAGGATCTCGATTCCCATCCAGTAGAACGACTCGTTGGCAAATGGTGAAATGACCGGGTCCAGGTATGGGGTGATTTGAGGGTCCGTCAGTTGGGACTGAATCCGATCCACCCCATCACCAAAGCCAAATCCGTGTTGGAACACGGGCTCTACCATCACCAGCTCTCTGGTTAAGGGATGCGGTATGTGGTACGCGAGGGCCTCTGCATTCATCTCCATACCTGCCTCTGAAGCATCAGTCCGCGGCTCCCCTGAGACAACCTGTATCGCAGATCTGTGAACATAGAAGAGGCAGCCATCAAGCTTTACCCGCTTCCGGCCATGGAGGTAATATGTGCAAGTCAAGATGAAAATTGGCAGGCCTACGATATACGTGGCCATGACGAATATCGAGATAGCGGCGTATAGAAACCTGCAGCCAGACACTTCAAAGCTTCTTCACCTCCTTTGTGCTCGACTTCTTGAATACTTTGGCAAAGGTAAACCCAAGGTACTTGGTGTACAAAAGCCGCTACATCCGCTGCATCCGCTGCATTCACTGCATTCACTGCATCCACTGCATCTGCTGCATTCACTACATTCACTGCATCCACTGCATCCACTGCATCCGCTGCATTCACTGCATCCCGCCACGTGAAAAGTGTTACGAAGCGCTATCAAACTGTTGTGACATGCACGTGGCGGCGCGAAACAGAGATTGCAGGTCGTGTGTGTCGGTGAGGAAAGAGAACACGGCATCGCATGACGGACGCTTCAACGCTGCGCTGGGTGGGTGGAACGGACCACTCGCGACGCCAGCACATCACACTGCGATCCGCTAGCAACCAGAAGTCCGCTGAATCTGACCGGAAGTGGGTCTCCTCGCAGTCAAACATCGTGAAGCAGCTCGTTGTCACCATCGGGTGCACAAGTACAAGAAGGAACATGGCAATTTTCATATATGCATCAAAGAAGAGGCTGTAAGAAGTACGGCTCTTGGTCTCTATCACAGAAGGCTCACTATCACCGAAACATGCCGCGTTGTCGAGTGCCTCAGAAGACACACAGATGCCTGACACACCATCGAACACCACGCAGCGCCCTGCAGATGTCCCTCCCCGCCGTGCTGAAGCTGTCCAAGCATCGCCAGTGCTACCCTCAACTGGACCCATGCTGCATGGTACGAGGGGTTGATCACGTAGATGCAGCGTGGTGGCCTCCGCCCCCATTGAACAGTGCATCACCGCTGCAGCCGCCAGCTGTGGCGCACGTTCTGGGGGCATGCTCCCCCCTTCATTTACTGGATTGATGCTCCAGCACGCTTCCCTGATTGCCAAAGAAGTCGACGAGACTGCCGCTTCATCCACGTATGCGATTCCCAGCTGCCGCCCTGATGGGGCCTCGTCAGGTGTGATGCCATCACGCAAGGTGCCTCTGGGGGAGCCATCGTGTGCGTCTGCATGTTGCTGGGCGCAGGACGGCCCGGACTGCATATTGTTTGCCCCGTTCCTGAGCCAGCTCACCAATCGGGGCACAACATACACCAGGGCAGGCAGTCCAACAAGGTACGGCACTGCGACAACGAAGAGGAACGAGAGGTAGGAGTAGCGAATTCCGAGTATCTGTTGGAAGGTGCCCCCAGAGGCAGATCCTGCCACCAGGCACTGCAGCCCAAGCCACCTTGCAGGCGAGAAGTCGAAGAAGGAGACTGGGAAGAGATCGAGGTAGAGCTGAGGAAACACGTCCTGTTGGAACACATAAACGTGCTGGGACATCACCTGCAAGACGCCCCATCATTCGCAGGCTGTGAGTGAGATTGAGACCGCAGAGGTGAGCAGCGCAGGAGTGCACGTGCAACGCGTGGAGAGCCGCAGCGAGCTACCGCACTTGTAGTCCTGCGGTGCAAAACTGAGATGGTCGTCTCTATGCACATACATAGATCCTTTGTGATCCACGTGACATATCGGCAATGCCCGCGTCACGGCTGCACAATGTGCAGTCCATTCACAGCGGCCAACTCATGACCACGACCATCATACAACAGCCAACGGTCCCGCTTGTATTTTCACGCAACAACGATCGATGCAGATTCAATTGCCTTCGTCACATATATCCCACACCTTGATCTTCAGCTGCAGAGAGACACGTGAGCGGTTTGGTCAGAGCACAGAGTGACCAACGCAGGGAGTGGCTCGAAGAGTTTGCAGGCTGGTGCATCCGCGCTGCGACACCCTGAGCAATGCCGCTCACCTGCAGGTGGTGCACAAGAATTCGAATGCTGTGCTGCATATCGTGAAACTCGAAAAAAACTGTATACTCCTTGTCCACAAACCTGGCCCAAGCCATCCTCTTGGATACACGGAGGTAGAGCAAGGCAAGGCCCACGGCGAGCAGCACAGCAAGCACCACCGCCGATGCCATGGCCCACCGCGTGAGGCTGTCGCCAAGACACTGCTTGCAGCGGCCATCATACCGCATCTCATACCCCGCCTCACATCCGCCGCACATCACAACATCATCGCGATAGCCTTTGCTGCACTGCTCTGCGCCCACCACCAGCGTGGCCGCCTCGCCGGCGTTCGTCCGGTTGCTGGACGTGGTGCATGCCTCCTCCGGGCTGCATGCATAAATGCGCGCAAGCAGGCAGGCCAGCTCATCGCGCCCACTCTCGATGCATCTGCTCACCGAGTCTGCAGCCACCCAGTACCCCGCATCCAAGGAGTATGTGGCGCCGCCAGGGCAGGTGAGGCCGGTACCCTCGCAAGATGTGCACGCCGCTGAGGTGTTCGAGAGCTTGATCGAGGCTTGCTCGCATGGCTCGCAGAGGTTAGCTTCCTGCAGGTGCTGCTCGCCACGCCGGCATGCGTCCAACTGCACAGTGAGCGACAAGCTCTCCCACTCGGCCGCGCTTGGCTGAAAGGCAAGGTCAAAGGTCTGCCCCGGCTTGCTGGTCATCGCCAGGCCTTCGAACGTTGCCCCTCCCTCACCGTAGTAGCTGATGGTTTGGCCGTCGAGCAGCGTGGCGTTGTCCACGCCGGATACTGTCACCATGGTGTCTTGGACCAGCCGCACGATGTTGTCGTAGGCATCCAGGGCCACGAAGGTGAGCGGAGGTGAGAACGGCGTCCCACTGGTGCCGCCAATGCAACGCAGCTCACTAAGCGCTGACGTGTTCTGCACCACGCCGAACGATTTGGCCGAGCTGGCAAGTACGGATGCGTTGAAGCCCTCTGGGCTCACACAGGAGAAGCACTCGGGGGCTTCAGCATCGGCGCGGAACTCCCAGAACACGTGTGCTCCGATCACTGCCTGGTTAGACCCAAAGCGCAGCCACTGGAGCTGCACACGGCGCTTAGGCGGTGGCCGCTCGAGGAAGATGGCCCCGCCTTGGTGCGCGGTGTTGTTCTCCAAGACGCAGCGGTGGACCGTCGAGGCGCTCACCAGCGAAGAAATCGCGATCGCCGCGCCATCAACGGCCTCGTTTTCTCGCAAAAGGCACTCGCGTATCACAACATCGCTTCCGTTCGCGGCCCACAGCGCCCCTCCCATACTCTGCGCGGAGTTGGCCACCAGCCGGCAATCAACCACGTGCACATGGGCGCCCTCCTCACCGCACAGCGCGCCGCCGAATGCCGCAGCATTTTCAACGAAAGCCACGTCGCCCACCGCCGCGGTAGAATCATGGACGTACAGTCCGCCGCCAGACGAGCCTGCGGAGCACCCATCCAAGGATCCGCCGGTAAAGCTCATGTTGCTCTGCTTGGAAGCGTACACGCCGCCTCCACTGATTGTCGCCTCGCAAGCACGCAGCTCCACCCGCTGGAGGTCGGCTCGCGCATGGTGAAGGAACACGGCCCCACCGAATCGAGCTATGTTGCCCGTGAAGGCGGAGTCTAGCACTGTCAGAGAGCCTCGTGTGAGCATCACCGCCCCGCCGTCCTGTGCGGTGTTCCCACTGATGAGGGCGTTCCCGGTCACATTCAGCTGGCTCTGCACCATGTATGCCATGCCGCCGTCCATCTCCGCGGCGTTATCCGTAAACGCGCCTCCGACCA
The DNA here is from genome assembly GCA_001247695.2 of Cymbomonas tetramitiformis. Lineage (NCBI taxonomy): Eukaryota > Viridiplantae > Chlorophyta > Pyramimonadophyceae > Pyramimonadales > Pyramimonadaceae > Cymbomonas > Cymbomonas tetramitiformis. Next base: position 52,882 of record LGRX02033387.1, read on the forward strand.
CATCCACCTTGCTGCCGGTGGTGAACAGCAAACCGCCGTGTAGTGCACCACTGTTTCCGGAACTGCTGACGTTGGTCAGCAAGCAGACAGAGCTGTACATGGCAATCCCTGCGCCCTCGTAGCCCGCGGCGTTGCCATCCACGCGACTGCCACAAAACGTCAACGCGCTTTCTCGGATGCTGCACGCCCCGCCTCCGTCCGCCGCGCGATTGTGCCGCAACACGGAGTCAGAGATTGCCACGTAAGCCTGGAGTCCGCACAGAGCGCCCCCGCTGGAGGCCGTGTTGGCAGTGAGGTTGCAGCCGGAAAGGGACAGAGTGGCTTCTGTGGAGATCTCCGTCACTGGGACCGGGCCCGTGATAAATATTGCACCTCCTTCGCGCTGCACAAATGTACACCAGATGTGCCCAGGCCACGAGTCAGCCCGGCTGGGCACCCGGCTGGAGGAAGAAAACAATTTCAGATATAGGCATGGTGAGGTAGGCAGCCCAATGTAGTCCGATCAATCGTCCCGGCGTGGGCCATATTCCGATCCATCGTCCAGGCGTGAGCCATATTCCATCGTCCAGGCGTGGGCCATATTCCATCGTCCAGACATGGGCCATATTCGATCCATCGTCAGGCGTGGGCCATATTCCATCGTCAGGCGTGGAGCCTTATTCCAATCCATCGTCCCATATTCAATCCATCGTCCAAGTAGGCCATAATCCATCGTCAGGCGTGGGCCATATTCCATCGTCCAGGCGTGGGCCATATTCCTCGATCAGCAGACGGATTAATCCATCGATCCCGGCGTGGGCCATATTCCAATCCATCGTCAGGCGTGGGCCATATTCCATCGTCCAGGCGTGGGCCATGACTGTCTGGTCAGGCGTGGGCCATATTCCAATCCATCGTCCAGGCGTGGGCCAGTATTCCATCTACGTCCAGGCGTGGGCCGCCTTCCATCGTCAGGCGTGGGCCATATTCCATCTCGTCCAGGTGTGAGCCATATTCCAATCCATCGTCCAGGCGTGGGCCATATTCCATCGTCCAGGCGTGGGCCATATTCCAATCCATCGTCCCATATTCCAATCCATCGTCCAGGTGTGGGCCACTTAATCCATCGTCCAGGTGTGGGCCATATTCCAGTCCACTGTTCACTCCGGTCTAGTACAAGACAGCACGGCACTGCGCAGTGCAGCACAGGGCATCACTACCTGGTGGCGCCATTTTTACGGCGTTACGGGGAAGAGCTGACGGTGGCAATCTCCTAGACCGATGATGGACATTTTGGATTATTCCTGCACTACAACGCTGATGACGCAGTTAAGGGCCTTTGGTCATACCTGCGCCGTGTTCTCCGCAATGGTGCTGTGGGCGAGGGTGATCCTGGAGGTCTCGTCGTATGCGAAGTGAAGCACGCCAGCTTGTCCCTGGCGATCCCCAAGAGACAACGATATGGTCACATGGCCGATGGACGGACAGACTGCCTAATCGGAGGCAACCCTAACACAACTGGGACGGAAGGTGAACTTCGCCCTAAGACCGAGCTCGAGCGGGGAAAGAGGGAAATTGCGGCGGCGTGCTTCTGTATCCCTGACAAATGTGACATGACCGAGGGCACGGGATGCATCGTCGTTGTTAGAACACTTTGAAACACTTTGAGGTGGTTTGGACACTGTTTTCACCCAAAATTCTGAACTGAACAGACGCCTCCACACATTAGTGGCTGCCCAGCAATTTAACCGACCGGACGCCTCCCCACAACAGTGGCTGCCCAGCAATTAAACTTCAGCAGGATCAAGAGTTGACAGATTTCTAACTCACCTACCGACCTACAACCTAGATGGTAAGCAGGGGATGAGCCCTGTGATTAGGGGTGCTGGATCCCCCCTTAGAGCGGGGAGTGGGCGCTGTAGACGCATCCAAACCTCCTTTGCGTAGTAGGCACTCTGTCAAACACCGAGGTCAGACACCCAGCTGTGTGATGGCTGTATCATGTAATTCTTTGCATGGAAAATCTACCGTCTGAAGTACCTGTGGCAAGTCTGATTCAACTGTTGTACATTAATTATGAAAAACAAATATTGTCAGCAGTTCCACGCATGCTCTTCTGAAGCGATACACAGCACAATGATGAGCACTCACCATGGCATGGTTCTGCGTCAAACTACAGTTGCTGATGACAACGTGGTTTTGGCCACACTCATCTCCGCAAGCGTCATCAGCATATTCATTTATGGTCAACATGTCAACAACTTGGACAAACGCAACGCCGCCATTGCCCTGAACACAACCACTCCATACCGCATCCCCACCCCCAGCGCCCCCATACCGTAACCCAGCCACCACTCCATGCCTGATATACCTCGGTACCCACCCTCAAGTGTACTTAGACACCTGAGAGAGCAGTGCTCTTCACTTGTTAATTGCAAATAGTGGTTCTACCTCGGTGGCTACAACAGCCGTTCGTTGACGGAATTGAATGGCTAGAACTGCCTCATGACGCACATAAACCGCGTCATCATAGCTGCGCCATGCCGCGCATCATGCAACGCGTCATCAGAAATGCATCAGGCGACGAGTCATCAGAACTGCGTCATGCCGCACATCATACGACACGTCATCAGAAATGCATCAGGCGGCAAATCATCGCAGCTGCGTCATGCCGCGCATCATGCGACGCGTCGAGGCATGTACTATGCCGTGCATAATTCTGACGCCACGTGGCACCATGCCGTGCAGAGTTCTGACTCCTGGGTCTGTGCCACTCCCTGCCACAGCTCATCATCAGCCAGAAAATTACCAGAGCCACTCCTGACATCCTCATACACAGGGATGCTGCACCATCATCCCTGATACATCAAGCTGTGGTGGTCCAGATTGCAGAGCGACGGTCTCTAAGCAGCCATTCTTCAACTTCGTAGCATACGATATGTACATGCATCAAAGTGGCTCGGGGGTTGAAACTGGTTGTGGTGATACCCGCGCAGAGTTCTGTGATAGGTGGGAGCCGGCGATGGTCAGTCCGCTGGCATAATCTTCGAAGTGCATGTACATCGCACCGCCGTCTTTCTGCACAATCCGCCAAAATATATCCACGAAACATCCCACAGGACGCATGCGCCCACATCACTCGCGAGTCACCGCACTCATTCCCAGCCTCCGTCCACCATGAGCCACGTGGCACCACGGACACAAAGGTGTGGGCATAGGACAGCCACAAACCAACACAGTCCACAGTCAAGATCATAGTCCCATATGAATGCGGAAGGGCACAGAGTGGCAGACCTCAGGAGAGCCAGGTTTGCAGCCAAAGGGGGCCCCACGCGCAGGCCGCCACGTCGCCTCAGACCTCAGGAGAACCAGGTTTGCAGCCAAAGGGGGGCCCACGCGCAGGCCGCCACGTCAGCCTCAGACCTCAGGAGAGCCAGGTTTGCAGCCGAAGGGGGCCCCACGCGCAGGCCGCCACGTCAGCAGACAACACTCATTCACAGATTGCACACAAGCCAGATCACAGAGCTGGGGGTCTGAAGTTGACGTGCTTGGTGTCTGGTGACTGCATGCGGGGAAGGCGCATGCGTGACCTTTCCATGAATCAAGGAGCTAGAGACGCGGCCGCGTTTGGCGCACCTCCGCATTGTTCAGTGATACATTGCAGTTTGTGACTGTGGCCGAGGCCTTGAGGTCGCCGGCCACGTAACCCACTCCTCCATTCAACTGCATGACACACCCTCACCGCAGCACAACCCCGAATGCATCATCCCCCGACCTATTTTCGCCCACCCCTCATAACGTTCCCCTGCCTGTAGTCCGCGCCCCGGTACCTACACTGGAGCGCTCAACACAAAATTATGCCATTCTTACCTATCCTCGCTATGTTACGTCAGAAGCGTGAATTTGTGACATCTTTGCGTCTGCATGGGCAGCTAGGACTGCCGGTCAAACGACACTCAATATAACCGATTTGCTCATTTTTGCTGAATATTTGCTACCGCCACTATGTATCCACCTAATTAGGGTTTTGCAATACCTATAGAGCAGACAGCGTCCTCAAGGGTTCCTCGGGGTCCAATCCGCTCCAGGGTTGGCCCTAATTGGTCGAGTAACGACGGAGAAACCACATATTCTATGAATGCAACTTTTTGGGAGTATTCCTCGAAAGTCAAATGTAAGACTTCAAATGATTTCGAGGAAATATGTTTTTTTTTTTTGGATTTGTGCCTTGCACATGTGTGACCCTCGCTTGACTGAAAACCTGATACTTAAGTAAAAGGTGACCTTAGAATAAGTGAACTGTGGAGTGTTGCTCGAGGCAGACCACCGCCACGTCAAGCTCTGCACTGATCGCCTCGGAACCCGCTACAGCGCATGCAGCCGCCCGCCCTGAGTATTGGAATCTGCAAGTGACTGCTGATCAGTTTGGTGTAAAGCATGACTGTCTAGACATTGTGTGGCAGTCAGGGTGCTCAAACCCTGAAGGAACCCTAAAGAAACCCTGTGAAACCCTTAAATCTAGATCTGTAGATCTGCTGAACTAATCGTGACCGTTGGATCACATGATGACCATCGATAACACTATGTGATAGATCGCGGCCCAGTTTATGACACTGGGCCGGATAGTTCATCGGACCATCGCAGGCGTGTCACTGCAGTCGTTATGAACTCGACAGTGACACGCCAGCTCTAATTAGTGAACTTTCACATAGACCGCCCAATCAGTAATGATGGCGCGCTAATGTTCGTGGCGTTTCGTGCTGTGAACTGGTAATGTTCGTGGCATTTCGTGCTGCGAACTGGTATATCTTTTGAGAATGAAAGTTTACGCTCGCTTTTGTGAAAACGAAACTCTAGAATTCCAACAGGTTATGGGCCCACTTACAGTGTAAGTGTTAACCTACGGTCGTATCACGCAAAATTTTGCTGCGCGTATTCGGAAATGTGTAAGAGACAAGACAAGGCCAAAGTTGTAGAGAGGTCCCCGCCAGGTCTGGGTGTGGAACCTACTTATGGCGAACTTTCGGAGGAAAGGAAGCCTGATGGACTTTCAGTAGGGGAGGACTCTGCAGCGCTGACTACTCTTATCGATGAGAGGCAGCAACAGCTATTTTCGCAGCAAGACGCGCGTTTAAATGAGCTTATGAAAATGGTTCAAGTCCTGGCACAAGCAGTGCTCCAGTTGGCTGCGAATCAGAATGCGGGGACAGGAAATGCTATTGCGTCTCCTGAGGCCGCGGAATCCGGTATGTCTGGTTCCAGTGTTAAGTCTCGCGTTGCGAGTGGTACCGTGGGCGTACCTTTGCCTCTTCTGACGGATATGTTGAAGGGGTTCAAGTCTGACCAACTTTATTCTGGTCAGGACGCAGAAAATGACAGCAAGTGGCTGGAGTTCCGGGGTAAAATTGTGCCGTGTTTGCGTCATCGGGCACTGGCGTTGCTCTTATCGGACGCGCGCGACTTGGAGGACATCAAGAAGGACGAGCAGTTCTCGGTGGCAGCGAATCAGTTGTTTCACGACTTTCTATCGGCCGTGACTTCCAAGACGGCGAACGCGGTTGTTCAAACGTACAGCGCTGAGGCGGACGGTGTCTTAGCCTGGCGGCAGCTAATTAAAATGCGTCGGAGCACGGGTTCTGCGTACTTTGTGGGGCAGGTCAAGACTCTGCTTGATGACACGAAGAGGTTTGCGACGCTCGCTCCCCCACTGCCGGGCTTTCTGAATGCGAGGCAGGTTCTCGACAGAGTGGAGGAATATGCGTGCACGAGCAAATTCCTGCCGAACGGTGAGAAATTTCATGTCGCCAGCCTGGAGGCAGTGTTTGTGGCTATGGTACTGAACTCCTTGAACCCGGCGTATGTGCATATTCGCACTATGTTCTATGGGGACGAGCTGCCGTCGTTCCAGAAGCTGAACGACGCGGTATGTGACCACTACGACAACGTCATCGCGACTTCTGCAGCAGCAATGGAGACGGGTGCTGGAATCGTGTAGGACCGTCGTGAGCAGCACCCTGGTGTGGATGATACTGGCGAGGCTCTATTTGCAATCTCTGAGCTGGTAGAGGACAGTGTGGTGAGCCAGCTTCTCTGACGACCTACCACAATTTATTTCTGGCCTGGAGGACACCGTGACTCCGGTGCATCTGGTCTTTGGGGGTGACTCTGGTAAATCTGACTTGGTGGACCCTCCATCCTCTGGACTCACCCTCTCCAACGACTATTCAGTGCTGGAGAGAGTGTTGGCGGTGCCTACTGATGCTACTGCTCGCTGTGCTAAGGTGGCCGGAGGGGTGGTGGATCCTGACCTGCGGGTTGCGCTCCGCTCCACTATAGACAAGAGCGCTGTTCTGGATTGTGGCGCCACCAAGCACATCTTCGACTCTATGAAGGTGTTCACCGAGGATGATGATGGTAACCACTTTGGTGACAACTTTGATGACAACTTTGATGACTCCATCCCCGATCTGGACTCGGGCTCCGACTCGCATAAGGATGATGATCCCGAGGCTTGTCAGCTTGGACTATCTAGACATCCTGAGCTTTATCTTGGACTACGAGTGGATATCTTGACAACCTATCTCGTGATGATCAAATGAAGATTGAAGGGGCACCATCTCCATAAACTGGAGCTGGAGGGGCACCATCCCAAGAACTGGGTATTGCTGACTGAAGGGGCACCATCCCAAGAACTGGGTATTGCTGACTGAAGGGGCACCATTCCCAAGAACTGGCAGTAGGATAGCTAGACAGTCACCCTTTAGAAGGGGTATTGGAATCTGCAAGTGACTGCTGATCAGTTTGGTGTAAAGCATGACTGTCTAGACATTGTGTGGCAGTCAGGGTGCTCAAACCCTGAAGGAACCCTAAAGAAACCCTGTGAAACCCTTAAATCTAGATCTGTAGATCTGCTGAACTAATCGTGACCGTTGGATCACATGATGACCATCGATAACACTATGTGATAGATCGCGGCCCAGTTTATGACACTGGGCCGGATAGTTCATCGGACCATCGCAGGCGTGTCACTGCAGTCGTTATGAACTCGACAGTGACACGCCAGCTCTAATTAGTGAACTTTCACATAGACCGCCCAATCAGTAATGATGGCGCGCTAATGTTCGTGGCGTTTCGTGCTGTGAACTGGTAATGTTCGTGGCATTTCGTGCTGCGAACTGGTATATCTTTTGAGAATGAAAGTTTACGCTCGCTTTTGTGAAAACGAAACTCTAGAATTCCAACACTGAGGGAGATTGCTCAGTGAGGCGGCTGGACAACACACAGCCTCCAATGGTCAACCTGCTAGCAGCAGTGAAAGCATCTCGGGCCTCGGCATCACTTTGCGGGTCAGCAGTGAATAAAGCCCGCCTCTCAGAGCTGAGCCCGGCAGTGCAGTGTTGAGGGAACCAGTGCAGGCGCCACAGCAGAGCCGGGAGAGAGAGCAAGCACAGAATGATGCGGCCATGGCGAATGACTCAGGAGATAGCAAGCATCTGCATAAGCCAAAAAGGAACTGCAGCCAAAAAGAACGCCACGCTTTACACCGTCAGATCCTCTGGTGAGGGTCTTTCCCACCCGGGCAGAGGTTACACGGACTTAGCTTTACACCGTCAGATCCTCTGGTGAGGGTCCTTCCCACCCGGGCAGAGGTTACACGGACTTAGCTTTACACCGTCAGATCCTCTGGTGAGGGTCTTTCCCACCCGGGCAGAGGTTACACGGACTTAGCTTTACACCGTCAGATCCTCTGATGAGGGTCCTTCCCACCCGGGCAGAGGTTACACGGACTTAGCTTTGGTAACGCGTATGCAACGCCATGGTGAGGCTTGAAGAGGCTCACTGAGGCGAAAAGAGAGAATAAGAAGCGCAAAAAAGAGGAGCCTGTACACACTCTCAAAACCTCCGCCGAGCCGCCTTGCGGGAGACGTCAGCACAGTCGCACGACAGCTTCTATAAAGAGCCTGGGCAGTGCACGGGCATCGGCAGTGACAGCTTCCATAAAGAGCCTGGGCAGTGCACGGGCATCGGCAGTGACAGCTTCTATAAAGAGCCTGGGCAGTGCACGGGCATCGACAGTGACAGCTTCTATAAAGAGCCTGGGCAGTGCACGGGCATCGGCAGTGACAGCTTCTATAAAGAGCCTGGGCAGTGCACGGGCATCGGCAGTGACAGCTTC
>LGRX02033388.1:0-71861 GCA_001247695.2 Cymbomonas tetramitiformis
AGCTGTCGGGCCCAGAAGCGGCAATGCAGCCAGGCGGGGGAGACAAGCTGTCGGGCCCAGAAGCGGCAATGCAGCCAGGCGGGGGAGACAAGCTGTCGGGCCCAGAAGCGGCAATGCAGCCAGGCGGGGGAGACAAGCTGTCGGGCCCAGAAGCGGCAATGCAGCCAGGCGGGGGAGACAAGCTGTCGGGCCCAGAAGCGGCAATGCAGCCAGGCGGGGGAGACAAGCTGTCGGGCCCAGAAGCGGCAATGCAGCCAGGCGGGGGAGACAAGCTGTCGGGCCCAGAAGCGGCAATGCAGCCAGGCGGGGGCGGGGAGACAAGCTGTCGTGGCCCAGAAGCTGCATTGCTCAGCAAGCTGTCGGGCCCAGAAGCAGGGGCAGCATTGAGAAGCGGGGAGACAAGCTTGTCGCTTGGCACAGCTGCAATGCAAACAGGCAGGGGAGACAAGCTGTCGGGCCCAGAAGCGGCAATGCAGCCAGGCGGGGGAGACAAGTTGTCGGGCCCAGAAGCGGCAATGCAGCCAGGCGGGGGAGACAAACAGCACTCGCATAGCCAAAGAGTGCACAACTCGCTCGAGGAGCCTTCGAGTACGGCCAGCACGTCAGAGTCAGCTGCAGAGTATAACCTTGACGCTCCCGGAGATGTCCCCAGCCCACAAGAGGTGTCCGTGGCATGCCACTGAATTCCTGCGCCACACCCAGAACGTTCCCAGTGAGCCTATAGTATTTCTGTAAATGCCCACGGCTGAGTGAAGGGTGTGGAGAGGCGCGTACACGCGGCGGCGGCACCCGAGGAACATGCCGGCATGCCCCGAGCTGCTGGCGGTACGAGCGTCCCAGATGCGCACAGTGGCGTCCGCGCTTCCGCTAATCCACATGGCGCGCCCTCCCACCTCACCTGTGCACAGCGTTGTCACCTGCCCCAGCAGCCCCCACCCCCCCGCTGTCGGTTTGGTGGCGCCCGGAAGGTAGTTCCGCCGATGGTTTGTTCCTTGGTCAACGCGGGCGCCGCGGATGGGTTGCTCCTTGGTCAACGCGGGCATGGCCGATGCATTGTGCCATAGCGGACGTGTCAGTGCTTCAGTTGAGTGCGGCAGGCCGACCTCTTCGGTATGACCCTTGAAGATGCCCACTTTTTTGCCGGTTTCGTAAAGCCTGTCCGCCAGGCACAGCGCAACCCCCCCATACAAATCCTGCTCTACGAACGCCCGAGCATACATGCACTGGAGCTGGGTGCAAGATGCAGGGTGTGAGGCATGTGTCCCGTGAGATCACCGCGCAAGATGGCGGATGATTGTGATTTCCTGCCCCACGATGCTTCTCGACCATCCACGTGTTTGCGACACATCGCACAGGCGGACGCGTCAAAGCTCCGCTGCTAGACGCACGACAGCCGCCGTTTAGAATCGCGGATGACGCTGCAATCGCGGGCCACCACAATTGGGCCCCGGGGCGCACTCTCCTACACAGCCTCGGAGCTGTTTGGATGGCTGATCAACAAGGTCAATCTGACGTAGACCTGGTTACGCGTCGGCAACCGGCTCCGACTGTTCAAACCGGGATGGAAGAATGCGAGGGCGCACCATGCCGTGATGTGTCCCGACTTGGTGCCCGTGGCCACGGTCTTGGCGTCCCAGTCGGCGCACAGGGTGGCGAGACTGTCGTAGGTGTAGTACCGCGACATCTGCTTTCCGCTCTTGGCGTCCCACATGCGCAGCGTGCAGTCCCTGGAGGCGCTCACCACGTGCCCTGCGGTGCGCACAACCAGGTGCGCGCCTGAGGCACAGCCTTGCTACCCAGCAGCTGGGCGAAAGTGGACAGGTCATTCGGGGGAGCAACGCAGATGGTGGAAATGCATGTGAGCACCGGATGACGAGAAAAGAGAGTGAGAGGAAAGAGGCCAGAACCACAGACCTGAGCAACCCCTAGCCGAGCCCTGTACAGTAGCAGGAGGGATGAAATGAGGGGGGAGGGAGGAGGAGCTAGTATGGGTGAGAATGAGACGCAGGCATCTTCCCATCATGATGAGCAGTAAGGGTGAGGATGAGATGCAGGCAACTTCCCTCGGGCATGGGTAGTAAGGGTTAGAGGAGGGAATCCGGCGCAAGCGCCTTTTCCTCTGCAAGTCCAGCAGAGGTGGGAGTACCAAAGCAGGCCGTGGAAAGAGGTGGTGGAGGGGCAGCGACAGACACCCAGATTTCATTTCGCAAATGCAGTGGGGTTGAAAGGAGGGTTGAAAGGAGGGGCAGTGACACACACTGAACGGCATGCGGCCCGCCAACAAAAGCCAGCTCACCATCATTCCAGTGGATGTGAGAAGCATTCAAGAACAAGACGGGGTTGTGCCCAAGATACCACCCACACACTGACTGGCATGCGATCAGCCGACAAAAACCAGCCCACCATCATCCCAGTGGATGTGAGAAGCAAATCAGGAGCAGGGCGGGGCCGTGACAAGATACCACCAACGATATATTCCAAATATATTCCCAACCCAGATGCAAAGCAGCATGGAAAAATGATATGATGTGACCGATCATCGCCCAACAATAGTTGGTCCCAGGGTTACGGAGTAAGCAGACCCTGCTGGCATGCCCCCCAGTGGCTCACGGTCGATGGATGGGACCTGTTGGTCCATGGTTATGCCATGAATGCAGTCACACCACACGGCATGGACACCCCATGGTAAAAAACTGAAAACATGCGGGCACCTAAGGGCTCCCCACAAAAATCAAGGGAAAACACAGAACGTGGACTTCACCAACCACACTGAATGGCATGAGATCAGCCGAAAAAAGGCCCACCATCATCCCTAAAAAACCCTCAAAGCCCAGGGGGCCATCCCGACAGCGATACGCACTTACAACAGATTGCACTGCAGCATACGGTATATCATCAGCTTCCTGCCCAGGGGCAAGGTTGTTGGCCGTGCCGGAACTAACAGTGACGACCAGATTTCGGGAACGCGACGACCGGCTGGTGAACTATCGGCCACCGGGAGGGCTTGGGACACACAGGCATTTGTGGGGATGGGACCCCAAGTAGGAACAGTGCAACACGACAGTTGCAGTGCAAGTGTAGAGCGCATTGCTCAAGTTCGAAGCTTCCTCGCAGGGCATTTAGTGCAAGGGCTTCAGTCCCATAGAGTTGGTGCTGGGGGTAAAGGGTCGCAAGCACAGATCGGTGACGCGCAAGATCAGCCGGGCAATCCAGTTCATCATTCTCAGCCCCTCCCATGGGATCACCGGGATTACTGGGGCTAGAGTCGAACGCACCAGTGAAAGGGCAAATGACGAGGCCCTCTACCCGATCGGTGTGCCCTGCCATTGTGCACACAGGGCGCAATCTCGCCCCAGTACCCCAGCTCCAGACCCGAATTTGACTGTCCCATCCGGCAGTCACGACGGTGTCCTCCTTCATGCAGACGCTGCTCACAAGTGCTGAATGCGCCTCGCCACCTGCTACTACTGCCTGCTCGAAGGCCCCTCCACGTCCCATGCTTAAGTTGCAGATTGGCAAGGCGATGCACGTTGGGGGAACCTGAGAAAGGACTCCTTCTTCGTTCATCTACGGGAGGTCAGGATGCCACAGTCCTTGAAGTTTTTGCTAGAAAAATGAATCATCTGCGTTCGAGGCCATATTGTAAAGATACCCTGCTTCATTAAAAATTTCATTGAGGAACGATCCGAGCATAATGGAAAAGGGATTAAAAGTGTGGGTGACTGGGGTAACGTGCAGAATGGTAAGGTTTGAAGATCTTCATATCTAGGGTTTAGGGGTGCAGAGGCTGAAGAGGGCCTGCATCAGGTCAAGGGTTCAGGGGTGCAGCAGGTCTCGAATGGTGAGCTAAGGCGAAGGGGGCACACCGATGTGAACTTGCCATGTTGCCATGAGACCCCACCGCACAGAGCTGCTGCCGGCCTTTTGTTTTTCGGTTTGTCTCTGGAGGGGGTGTTGGCTTCGTCTCTGGAGGGGTGTTGGCTTGTCTCTGGAGGGGTGTTGGCTTGTCTCTGGAGGGGGTGCTGGCTTCGTCTCTGGGAGGCAACACCATGGATATGTTATACTTCTACGGCATGAACAAGCCGGCTGCAGCGCTCAACCTCAGACTAAAGTGAGCTGTGCGCAACCCTAAACCCCTAAAGCAAGCTCTGCGGTGTGGCCTGTACGAAACAAGGCCAACTTAGTGGCCCGCGGTGTTTTCATCAAGCATTCGTCTCCGGAAACAGGACCAGACCTCCCCTGCTCTTGAGGTGTGGCACATCCAGAAGGCAACGAACCCTGAACCCATCTGGACGGGGAGGGGGACTGGATTGAGGAAAGCCCCTTTAAGAAGTTGAGGAGGTCCAGACTATGGAGAGTCCCGGCCTAGACAGGAAGGGGTGCCGGACTGTAGTTTGACTCTTCGGTGCGGGGATCGTGCCGATCACAACGATCCAAGAGAGGCTCTGGGTACAGTCGGCAAGACGTGCCTTGAGGGGTCGCTGCGGAGCTCGACGGCTCCTTCTTGACAGGCGCTGCTGGCGCGTGCGGCTTCTTCTCGTGCTTGTTCTCAGCAGCGGGTTCAGCCACCTTACCCGTGTCAAACCACTTGAGACTTCAGTGGGGCTCTGTTCTGACAAGGGTCTCTACACCGTCACGCGGTGTGTCTCCCTCTGCTGTGATAGGCAGAGGGGAAACGAGCAAGAGGGAGAAAAAGCGTAACGCAAGATTTTCAACTGTGAAGTCCGACACCTCGTTACGAACGCCTCCACTGTGCGATGCGTTAGATCTAGAAGCAGCTCACCGGGAGGGAGGCGCAACTGAGGGCTCAGCAAACTCTCCGCCGCGCCGCCCGGGAGTTCATAAACGGACGTGCGGATCCAACTGACCTTGGTCAGCTGCGCCGAGGGAGCCGGCTTCGCTGTATTTGCAGCTGGAGCCGATGGAGCCGTCGAGCCGATGGATGGCGACGGTTTCGTTGATGCCACCTTTCCACCTATCGTGGAAAGATGAGTACCACCAACCGAAGGCGTGTTAGAAGCGCCTTGATTCGCAGTCCACATGCGGGCCGTGTCGGGGCGCATAGGGCAGGAGATTACCGCAGCAGTGCGCCGAGCAACCGAAAGGTCCATAGTTTTCTCCGGAGCCGTCATTGCTCAAACAATGAAGCGAGAAGCGATCAACTAGCTACTCTCCCTCAGGAACGCCCTCAGGAAAGGGTGCTGTTGCGATTAGTCTAAGGTACACAACAGGCGTCAGAACACAACGCGCGATCAAACCTCTCTGCGCATTTCCAGATTTCAGTTGACCTCGCGCGTCCTCTCGAAGAAAAATGGAGCGCTCTGAGCACTTGAAGCAACCTTGAAGCAACTGCACGACCATGATCCCGACCGGGATCAACGACACGAGCCCGTCAGGCTCTGCAGCACTCCCACCACGTGGCACACCTGAAGCGGCCGCCGGTGCAGGTGTGGCTGATTTGGACGTGACCGTTGTTGTCAAAGTAGTCTTCTTTCCAAAGATAGTGGACAAAATTCGCAACAGCCAGGCCCAGAACTCGTGCCACAGTTGCGCCATCCCAGCCGCATCCTCTTTCACCACACTTGGATCCTTAGCGGTTACTGCTGCCGCAACTCCAAAAGGCCAGGATTTAGTGCTCAGCCCCGCTTGGGGGCCTGCGATAAATCGGAGGAGTGGCTGAGCACGTCAGGCAGGACACCGGTCGGACTAAAGCTCTCAGCACTACTTGTGCAGGGTGCTTCTCACATCGTTGGCAGTAAGACATGCACACCTGCTACTGGCTTGATGGCTGATCGAGTTGCAGGTGGGGCGGTTTTTTTGGAGGTCGAGGCCGCCTTGGATTTGGGCTTCGAAGCCGTAGTCTTAACTTGTGTTTGACTTCGCGAGGTCTCGCTGGTAGCAGGCGCCGCTTGAGGGGTTTTAGTGGTTACAGCTATTACAGGTGCCACAGGTGTGGCATCGTGGGTGGATTGAAGTCCAGCAGCGGCTCTTTCGGCTGCAAGTCGTTTCTTGCGAGCCCGCTGCCGAGCACTCTTCGACAGGCCCCCATCTTCACCGTCTTCAGCCTTTTGGGATTCCACATTTCTAGGTCGCCGTCTGATCACCGTTGTCCATTCTTCTTCCATGGTTGTGGAATTCTCAAGAAAACGAGGAGTCAAGTTTGCTTTCAGACGAAATGCAAGTGCCTCTCACGAGTCAGAACAAGCAGGAACTCAGAACGATCCCGTCGGATATTTTACATATTTTACACGACTTCGACTTCCTCTCTCTCTTGTCTTGCGTTGCTAAAAATGGAGTACTGTGGTTGGTCCACCTCGGATGACACGTCTGCGGACAAGGGTTCTTGTCAAGACCTCATGTCATATGTCAGTCGAGTGTTAGTCAGTCGAGTGTGTCACGCTCGCGCTCTCATCACTCACTGTCACTCACGGACGCTCGCGCTCGCGCTCTTCGCTCTACTACTGTAGGTGACACTTGTATATTGCCCGTCCGAATTTCACTCACTATATTTCATGATCGTTAGATCATTTGGGCCAAAACCCTTTCTTTCTGAACAAAATTGGAACACTCTACACTGCAAATTTAGAGTTATTTCACCCAAACGGCAAGCAACACAGCTAACTCTGCATTCCATGGTATATTTGCCATAGAGCACGTAATAAGCATTTGCAAACCAGACTGAAACTCTTCAGGAGCGTAATAATCGACATTTGCTTCTCGAATCTCTCTCCATCTCTCTGACGATGCGTGAAACCATTGACACAACCACTGAAAGTGAACTCTGGAAGCAAAGGGTGGCAAAGGAAGAAAAAAGAGCAGTAGAACAGATCACGGCGATTAACGCAAAATATAAGGTGTCAACGCAGCCTTTCCTTCCCATTTCTGTTGTGATAGGTGCCCCAACTCCTTAGATTCTAAACTTGCATTCCTGGACGTAAGTAAGCTCATTTATCCGTCTTGCGAAAACGTCAAGGTTCACGGGCACTTCCGGGTCCAAACCCACAGAACAAAGTCATTTGGAGCTGCCACCTGCAAGCTGCTCCAGAAGTGATATTTCCTTCCAAATATCTTGAGGTTCCCCTTTCCTGTTCTCACCTGCCTTGGGTCTTCAACGGGGAGTTACTACGCTTCTCGACGCGTGTTTTGTATCACTGCGTCCTAACTTGTTACGAGTCATATTCAATCAGTCCGGCACGTGTGTGTGTGTGTGTGTAGACCTTTTCATTCATAATTTTGAGGTTTGCCTGTGAGCCTCCCCTGCAGGACCCAAACGCGCCAGAGGACGCAGTGATACCACCTACCCCATTGCCTATGCCCCCGAAGCGTGATGGTATTACTTACTCCCCCCTTATCCTCCCCTCTCCTCACGTCGTGTCTCAGATATATTCACTTGAACTCCTTACTCCCTGCGACTTTGCCTGAAAGTCTATCATATGGCAAGCGTGCCTTGTGTCTGCCGCCATTTTCCAACGTTGCGGGTTCAGCAATTGGTTTGGATTCAGATAAACAGAAAACGAAATAATTTTAGCGTAATATTGTGTCGCTTCTCGAACACCGTCTGACCTGAATGGCTGCGGCTTGCAAAACGAATCTTTCAGGGGAAGCCATGTACAAGCAAATGTATGGCTCGCCTGCCGCTACTGTGCACGGCACCCGTATGGCCGACTACATGCGGAAGGGATCCGGGCCAGGCAGGGTCCCTAACACTTAACTGAGGCCAGCCTCTTCTTCTCGACGAATTCAGTTAGTTGTACGAGAACCGCATCGGCTCCGTTGCTATGGAGAAAGCCTCGGAGGACTCTTCAGACTATCGCGGCACACAGCAACGGTTCTGTAGTTTCAGGCTACAGCATATCGCTGACTCACCTGGTTTCGCATTTCACGAAACTCGCGGTTTAAAACTGTGTGCAGTACGCATAGCCGTGAAAGGAAAGCTGTTACAGTGCTGTGACCTAGATCCTTGCTACTGCATCCTGCTACTGCATCCTATTACTGCAGCGCTAGGTACGGTATAGGTTACCACTTGGATGGTTTTCCGTCTACTTTTGAGCCATGTGGCTGACGAAACACTTGCGTCTATTTAGTGCATAGTCTTCTATGCGTTGCCACATTCTGTGTGAATAGGAATTTTCGATCAATTCTCTTCTGGCATATGATTCGAGCCTTGTGGGCAAGTTGTCGCTCCTCGCATGACTTTGCGAACACATTCAGGCATAACAAGCTGGCGCTGGTATGGAACACGACGAAAATTCTAGAAACGCTCGTGCCAATCTCGAGTGCACACAAATACATATCAAGGCCCTTGACTTCAGTTGAGATAGGCGAATTACAACAGGCTTTGAGAAGAATAATTTCCGTTTTATAGGAAGTTCTTCTCGGCCTCACCGTGGCCAGAAAACCAACTCGGAAATCTCAACCCACAGCTTTAACCCACCTTCCTAGTGCATTTGTGAAGACGATTCGCTCGAAGTTGTTGCTCAACTTTATTGTTCAAGTTGACCGTCACCTAAGGCACGAACATGTGAATGTTGAGGACAATTCCCTTGTGAACATCGATCCCGGTTTGACCTCCCAAATCAGAACTTGTCAGTTTTCTACTTAATCGAAACGTACAGATAAACGGGTTTGGAACTCTGGTGGAACCAGTATCCACGAGCCACGTGCAGGGTTGGATCGATACAAACTCAAACTGCGATGTGCATATGAAACTGCCCAAAAGTGGTCGAGAATAAACTTGCTAAAACCAAACCTGACTGTAAAATTTGCACGATTCCCGGTGATGTGGTGCAGACAATTTGCTTGCAGCTTTAATGTGGAGGGACGCACCCTTCAGGGTAGGGTACGTAGATATTTGGGGTAATTGCACCATGCAGTGTCACACTCTCCGGTACACCAGTAATCAACTGATGATGGTTACTTGCTGAGTCCGAAACCCTAAACCCAAACGGGTACTTACTTAGGGATTATCTGGTTTTGTTTATTGACTTCCTTGTGCGTATCTATCCAGTTGACCCTGTTGTGCTATATCAAGGGTGGGTATCGGTTGCAAAATCACCTATCGAAAAATTTTGATACGAACTCGAAAAAGTTATCGATAACTCCGATAATCGATGCGTATCGATACGGTTTGGATTTATAAATGGATGCCCATAGTTAACGCATTGCTCATTTTATTGCAAATCGATATTGATACGTCACCGATATTTGCACCTAAATATGATATCGGCGATATATCGATACCAAAAATCGATTAATATCGATATATCGGCAAAATGTCTAGGGGAGGGTTCCACCGGAGCTTCCGACCCCCCCAAGGCCCGAAAAGCAGGTGTATCACCGCCCCCATCAAGACCCATGGTGACGAGAAATGCACCCAAAACTCATACAAAATACTTTTAAAAATTGCACCTGCGGATCCGCAATGTTAGAACTAACGGCCCACTCCCCCCGCGCGCGAAGGTGATACTGCAGGGCAAGGGCCGGTATCGGTTCTAACATTCGCTATCGATTGCAAGTGATATTTAATTTTTTGCAACGTCAATTATCGGTATCACTTCGATACTATCGATTGCTCGTCATTTACATGCGGAGTGCCATATATAACGCATAACAAACATGCTCGTAATACGAGTGCTTGTGTGATCGATTAATCGGCGATAGTGAGAGGGCAACGCACTATCGCCGATAGTATCGATAGCGACAATCGATACTATCGGCTTTTGGTACAATCGATACCGACCCTTGCTGCAGGGCTCCGGTCGTGAAAGGCTGATCGATCACCCGAAGCGGATCGGAAAAGCAGGTCCATGGAGGGGGGATCCGATCCCCCCACGAGCCACGACCCGAAACGAAACAGGCCTAGGCTCTAGGACACGGGTCTGACCCCCACGACTCGAAAAGCATGTCCGCTAGGGGGCGGGCCCGACACCCCCACGACCCACGACCCGGAAAGCAGGGCCGGGGGGACGAATGCGAATTCCGCCCCCCCCTCCCCAACATGAAGAGCAGAGGTTAGTTCTCGAGAGCTACCTCTCGTCTGAGCTTGAACTTGTAAGTTGTATCGGAGTTCACAGCTCTCAAAACGTGAAACCAAAAACCTTGCTGTATGAAGAACATGTCGGCCTGTATTTGATCTCAGAAGCAAACGGCAGGGGACAAGCCATACCCCATACAGCAAACTTCAATCACCACGGACCTGAATGGGTTCCGAAATCACTCAGAAGCTTGCTGCGACTGTGATTCCAATATTCACACATGATGGGAAGCCGCTTCAAGTGCTATTGGGGCAAGCTGAGGTCACTAACTGGCTTAAGAGCACTCCCGAACAGCAGTCTGTCATGAGATATCCCGGAGAGTTCAAGTTTCCAGGTATGCCCGGACGCGCGCCCTAGGCGAAAATGTCGCCTGAGTATATCGCACGATATCGTATTGTAGCTTGTCTGAACGTGCTTCTTTGCCGCCGGACACAATCACTGATGCAAACTGCGAAGTCGCGTTTTTCAACTTGCGCGGAATGAGTGAAGAGGAGAAGGACGAAATCAACTTTTTGTTGGCATCATGCCAGCTTCTGCCCTGCGAAAGCGAAGGGGCTGCATGCCGGACTTGTGGGAATTGTGTCTTTCAAAAGCCTGAACAAGATCCGTTTGAAAACCAACTCCTTTCAGTCTTTGGTCTGACGAATGCAATGAGTACTTTACCAGGCCCCTGCAGCACACTTTGTGTTCCCGACGGAGGGCTCCGCTTAGGGACTTTTAGGGTTTTAAGTGTTCCAACGCAGCTTTGAAGGAACAGCTTCTCTCATAGTTGGTTTGAGGTAAATTGAGGCCGTATATAGGTGGAAGAGTGGACGATACCGACGCTTCAGTATGCTACACCGCCGTGAGAGAGTTGAACGAAGAGTTCATGTTAAACCTCGCTCCAGAGGTACCATGTCCATGCTTGCTCTTCATCCGCACATCCTCAATAAGCGAAAGCGCGTGGGCAGCGAGTGCCACTCTGCCCGCACTGTGACTCGTTCGACTCCCGAGATTGTTGCAAATGTTTGTCAGGTTATCACATCGTATCAACATCGTTATCGTTTACAACTTCAGGCGTCTGACCAAGTGGCCGTTGGCCGAGGTCTATGCTGTGAGTTCAGAATAAGAGTGTAGAGCGATTGTAGACTATACACTGCTCCCCAGCATGGAGGAGGACGTGCTTACTGTAAGCACGTCCTTACAAGTACAAGTACAAGCACGTACCTTACGTAAGGACGTGCTTCTTGTAAGCACGTCCTTACAAGAACAAGAGTAAGGACGTGCTTACTCTTGTTCTTGTTGTAATTGAACAAGAGAGTGCGTGCTACCGTTGCGCGGACAAGAGTAAGCAACAGAGTGGCTAGCACGTCCAAAATCAGAGCAACAGTGACATGCTAGCAGCTTACCATATTTTTTGTTTTAACCTGTTACAGGATGTCTGCTTGCGACTTTTCAATGTCAAAACCACAAAAGCGATCAAAGGGATGCAGTTCATCGTTCATCAATTTTTGGCACTATCCGAGGTGAGACCCATCTTTCCAGTGTTCGGTGCAACGTCGGCGCTCGAAATCTTCAGCTTATTCCCGAGAGAGTGATTGCCTCAGAGCTGTTATCATTTTGCCTATTCGCTCATGTTCTATTGTGTGCGTGCGCAATGTTTGGCTCCAGGAAAACCCGTGGTTGCAGGGCTTCGAATCAGCGAACCTCAATTTAAAACTCCGCTCACGGCGAGAGGAGTTTTTTAGCCGGCATTTCAACGAGGATTACGCCTCAATCCGTGAGTCCCTGCGTTGCTACACGCATTAGCTACTGAAAAAACCCGCGCAATACACGCCCGATATACCCGATTTCAGCGTTGCCGCAGACGGTTGTTCCCCATGCGATTTGAGGGTAAGCCGAGTTAAAGTTGTCCTCACCAGCAGCAATTCTGTCTCAAGCCAGCCTATGCCACTTTTGCTATCTGAATAGTACCGGCCTTTCATGGCTTGCTTCAAATTGAAACACAATTCTTTTCGAACATGCTTTTCAAAACGCGGGGCGCGTTCCAAGTCGAAACGCATTACACTTCATCCATGCTTTTCAAAACTAAGGGCTTGTTTTAAATTGGCACACAATTCATTTCATCCACGTTTTCCAGAACTCGAGGCTTGCTCCAAATCGACACACACTAAAATTCACCCAGGCTTTTCAGAATTCGGGGCCTGCTTCAACTTGCCGCACAATTAATTTCTCCATTGCTTTTCAGGACTCAAGGCCTACTTCATATCGACGCACATTTGAATTTATCCATGCTTGTCAAAAGTGGGGGCGTGCTTCAAGTTGACACACAACTCATTTCATTCATGCTTTTTAAAACTCGGGGCGTGCTCCAAACCGACGTACATAACACTTGTCCCACTTTTTAAAACAGTCGAGACTTGCCGCTTGGTGCGTGTCTCTTGCGTGTATGCAGGACTGAGGACCACGTTGTGGTGCAGCTTTGGATCTCCGTGAGAAGATTGCCCCGGAGGTGCATCGAGTTGAGTGGTTTCCCTTGAAGGTAAGCTCGGTCAACCTGGCTTATGCCTTGAAAGTATGCTTGGCCAAATTGGCTTATGCCTTGAAGTTAAGCATGCACAAACTGGCTTCCGCCTTGAGTATTATATGTTGTGCTTGCCCCTGAATGTTACGTGCAGGGTAGCCCACCACTCATCTACTGTAAGTGGTACTCTAAGTGGTAGGGGCACGGCCCTGCTCCACAAAGAACCATCAAGGTTTCACCACATTCGTCACTTAACTGACCAGGGAGTGATGCTGTTCATAGGAAGCCATAGAGATGCAAGCTTTGTCTATGGCAGACGAGCTGCATCCCGTCAACGCGTTTCAACAGGAGGAGTTTAAACGTTGCGGTGTCATATCCAGAGATCCCATGTATCAGGTAACTCCCGCCACCCCGATCATTGACCACCGTGTAGGGTCAATCCACCTTTTCTCTTCAGAAAGATACACTATTAGCGAGACCATGACCATGGAGCATGCTTTGGGAGAAATGTGAAAGCATCATCTTGGCCCGCTTGAAGCCTATTTAGGTTTTTTATCCGACACTAAGGCGTAGGCAAATTTGTGGCCGCCAAAGCTGTAATGGGACTTGCAAACCTGCCTTTGCCTTCCTGTTAACTTCGTTTAGGGGATAAGGCAAGTGCGAGTGCACAAAGGTTGGTACGTGCATTGAAGCAAAGTATGTGGTAACTGCACGCAGACTATGATTACTATTCAAGAGGTCCTCGATCTAGGCACAACCGAAGAGTTAAGAAAGCATTGTGAAACGCAATCCATGACAAACTCTAGTCTTTGAACTTCATTAAATTCATTTATTTAGTAACAAATTAAGTGGTATGAACACAGCTGGTGTTATATTAAAGTGAATGTCAGCAAGTAGGTATTTGCCAAATAAGCACCGCAAGTTATTCCCACACCACAACATGTGATCCTTGCAACCGAGCTGAAGAAAGCAGACAAATAGGACTCATAATATTTCTGGTTGTGATGCGAAGTACTTATGGAGATGGGCTCCGCCGGTGTCATACGATTGGATACACTTGACCAACAAACACCGTGTCCAATTGAAAGGGGAAACTCGTGTTGACAAGATGCTTAGGGATCGACCACATGCCTAGTCGGAGTCCGTAAGTCATCGTCGTCCAGTAGCATGAGGTTGAGGTCTGAGCCAGAGACCGCACGCATCGAAACCTAGCATACTTATTATTGGGTGTGTTAGGAACAATATATTTTTTGCGCGCGCACGGATCCGTGCATATTCTGGGATTTGAGACGCCGCGCAAGGGAGGGGGTCATTGGGCGCGCATCGAGTGAAAGGCTCGACATACGCACCGCTTTGAAGCATCATGCACAAAACCCTAAAACCCAAGTACCACGAATATCATGCACGCATAACGAACACATTTTGAACATCTGACAGCGCGCTGTCAGCCCTAGCAAACACGCGGATGTCAACCGCGTCCATGTTTCCGCTAGGGTTTCGTCCCTCATCCGCGCGCTCGCTTGCAAGGTGCAAGCATGCATGCGCAGCGGATGAGGGAACCGTTTACCAAAATATTATCTCATATGCTGTGTTATCTTTCAACATTAAATCGTACAGTCTGAACGGCCAACCACAAATCTCGCTAAGGGCTGGCGCGTTCATGTGGGCATAGTGAGCGGGATTTTAGGATTTTTGCTGGAACAGTCACACCGCTTGCTTTGTGACTCTTCCTATAGTAGTGTGTATGACTGTCACCCGAACCCGAACCCTAACTGTGTATGCCCGTTATATCGGGTTAACTTATCAACTTTATTACATTCTGAGAAAACCTATCATTGAGTGAATATATCCCGAGTCCTAGGGGTATATCCAACAGGTTTGGCCCCACGCACTCTTTGTTTAGACACTGCGAAGTTTGGCCATGTCTGGCTAAACAACGACGATTGAGATGGAGTGAGGGGCTCCTCTAGAGGCGCGGCGGAGCGGTATGGCCTAGTTGAGTGACTGGTTGATTGGATTTGCGGGAAGCTCGTGCACGTGGCCGCTTCATTTTTCCTTGCTACGCGTTGGTACACGTTGGGATTTTTTTGGTCGGATCCGACACCACATTCCTTGGCCGCGTTATTCAATCCACATGCACGTTTGGAGATCTTTATGCGCCGCAGCTTTCCCTTGATTCCTCGACGACCGCATTTCGACTCTTGGCCGCCCCTCCTTCCGCACCTCGCACCACTTACCCTCGCTTCATCTCTACAGTCTTCTACACCATGGTTGCGACTAGATTGACCTCAAGTATGGCGTCTCGCCGACGCTCCTTAGCTACGATTTTCGACTCCGCTGCTGCCCGTAATTCCGTCACGCCGGCTACGCCGGCGCCTGCTGGTGTTCCGGCTGCGAACTCCGCCCAGGCAGTCTTCTTGGCGGGTGTTCGCTCACTGACCCGTGAACGCTTCGACGAGAGCGTGGCGAAGCACGTGATCCGGAAGTGTTTCCGTGAGAAACATGACCGTTTCACAGGAACGGAATCCAACGCGCAGGTGCTTCTCTCCAAGCTGGTGCCTGCTCTCCAGGAGGCATTCGAGGCGCAGGATGCTTTATTTGCGCCGATGTTCGACTTGGAGGACTCCACTACGTTGGCCGTCCGTCCCGAGGCCAACAAACTTCTTTTTTCAACGCTCGAGCTCATCGTATGTCCCGCCTCTCCAGCGGGTGACTGGCTCGAGGCCTCTGCGACATTGCACCCGCTGGACGGCAAGCGAGCCCTTCTGGAGCTCGCACGGCGACTGCTGGACTCCGGTGCTCCCTTTCAGGGGACATCGGACCTCCTTGGCGTCCGCTTTAAGGCCCACACCGACCCGTCCGAGTCCATCACGGATTTCAACGCGGCCTTACGGTCCGCCAAGAGGCGCAACACTCTCGACGATGACGAGGTGAAGGAGTTGTTCCTCGCGGCGCTGGAGCCTGGATTCTACGCGCCGGTGGTGTCGCGACTCTTCACGCACCAGCAGCGGGCGGCCGTGGACCTCCTCACCATTCAACAATGGGTCCTCGAGTGCTACGCCCGACACGTTGCGGCCGGTACGCACACTGCCTCGTTCATCCTGTCCGCGGCAGCCGTGGCCACTGACGGCGACGCCTCGCAGCTGTCCGACCTCACGGCCATCATCCTCGACGTGAAGCGGCAGCTGAAGGTCCTCACGGACAAGGTCAACGGGCGGGGTTTTACCCCGCGAGCGGACAAGAACAAAATCGGCAACGGGGGAGGCGGCTCCGGTGTTCGTTTTGCGGCAGGTGACCTCCCGACGGGGGGAAACTGGCCGCAGTCGCAAGCGAGGAAGCGCGTTGCTTTTCACAAGGGCAGCGGTGACTTCATCCCGTTCTGCCAGAATTCGGCGTGCAAGAAGGACGGGATGCGCCACTGGCACCGCGACTGCCCGAACGGCGGCAAGCACGGCGCTGGGGGAAGCTTCCACAGCTTCTCCCTCGGTGACATCGAGAACGACTTACTGGCGGAGCAGTTTCAGACGGCCATGGACGAGCACGACGGCGAGCGGTTCGATGCGCTCTGCCTTCTGGCGGGAGGTAAGCCGGAGATGCTCGACGGCGTTTCGGCGTGTGCCTTCGGGCTCGAGCCGGAGCGGGAGGGCGGTGCGTTGCAGGACTTCCTACCCTACTGCCAGCCTGCCACCCACATGGGGGGCTTCACAGTGGGTGGTGTGGCGGGAGGCATCTCGGCTGCCGCTTGCACGCATGTCCGTGAGGACGCACCGCCGGCGCCACCGCCGGCGGCAATCGAGCATGTTTACCCGGACGAGTCGGGGGCATCCGACGCCGGTGACATGATGCCGGTGGACCCCATGCACGCGCACGAGCCCGACCTCTGCTTTGCGGACCGGATCGCGAGGATGGGGGGACTCTCGATTACGGCTGAGGGCAAGGACTTGGCGATGCGGTACATGCACGCCGAGTCGGAGACCGACTCTTGCGACGACGACGTGGACGACTCTGCGGCTGGGTGTGACCCTATTGACGGTGAGGATCGCGACGCCACTCACACCTGCCGCTCCTGGCGGGGTGTGTGCACTGGACCACACCGGCCTGGGGGTTGGTGGTGCTGGTGCTGAGGCATCCACCAACGAGCCTGCATTAGCTTCTGCGACACCGGCTGCTATTCCGCCGCGCCGGCACGGCCGGCACCGTGCTCGACAAGGCCTACTCAATTCAGCGATCGGGCCTTACATCCCGGTATACCCGCCCCCTCCACCGCTGTATTGGGGTGCCCCACCGTCGCCGGACTATTCACCGGGCCCGACTACGGACGAGGAGGAGGGGGAGAATCCCTCGCACGACGATCGAGACTTGTCAGATTTCTTCTGGAGCTCTGCGAATGATTCAAACACGGCATCGACGACTTCAATTCACGGCACCATGATTGTACTGCGGGTTGGTACAGCAGTGCCACCACCAACTAGTGGCTAGCAAGTTAATCATGCCGCTCCTGCACAGTGAAATTGACAGTAGCCGTACAGTAGAAACTTTATTGTTTTTTATTGTTTTTCGTGCAAGTGAAAAACTAATTGAAATGCAAAACTTTTTGGGACACATTAATTATATATTTTGGAAATTTATCCTTATCTTTATCTTTGAGCTCCGCCATTTCAATTATTTAGTTTCGAACTTTATTATTATCTTTGCAAGCCTTGAAATGCGGTTACCGCGTTAAATATTGTGGTGTTTGTTTGTCTTGATCGGCCCTTGTCCGGATAAAACAAACTGCCTCATCGACAACTCTATAACGATCAGATCTAAAATTGGTCGATCCAATCGTTATAGAATTACTAGTCGATAGCGGCCCCGAAATTCCTGCATTGATATCTTGGTGTTACTAAAACGTGCTTGATGTTTTAAGCATCACCGCCGACGTAACGGTGTGTCTGCGCTCAGGTGGATTTGCCTAGGCCCACCTTGAGCACGGCGTGGGGCCCTATACGGCTCTAATCGGTCGTCGTCAATCTAAACGGACGTCGTCATCGGATTCAGCATGGTCGAAAATGGTTAGGAACATACCCACCTTGTCGGGACCCTGTCGGTACATCACGCCTTAGCGGGGGATAGCGAAACGCGCGTGCCTGGCCGGAGCCCGCGTACGGAGCCGTATATGCGTGCAAGATATTTCGAAAATGGCGCTTGCAGCAATCTTTTAGCGTGTACCGAGTTTGTTTTTCGCTTTACCATTTTTTGCCCAGCCACGTCCGTCCGAGGCGCAGAATTAAATGCGTACTTTATCTCTACGTTTACCAGCTGTAAAAAGACGAGATCCAATATTTAATTTTTGGCTCATCTTTTATCTTTTCACGCCTACCTGTAATATTTCAATAATTAATTCGAAATTTATCTTTACAGCGATTTTTTAAAGAAATTCGTTATATAATTAAAAAAGTAATAGAGTTTCTACTGTATGTGCAGAGGGGTCCGATCACGGGCCGGATTTCAGATTTGCAACTCTTGACTGGGAACAGCCCTGCCAGAAAGGACAGGCCTTCCCTTAGGACTCAATTTCCACCGCTCTAGATGGTGTTTGTTCACAGGTTTCACCTTCGGCTAGCCAGTCACCACACTAGGTGGTGTGCTGGAACAGTCACACCGCTTGCTTTGCGACTCTTCCTATAGTAGTGTGTATGACTGTCACCCGAACCCGAACCCTAACTGTTTATGCCCGTTATATCGGGTTAACTTATCAACTTTATTACATTCTGAGAATGTAATAAAGTTGCGCAGTGGAAGCGTGGTGGGCCCATAACCTGTTGGAAACACCACAGCAGCCACGGGGAGAACGCTCCCGGCGAGATAGAACGAACTCGACAATAATAGATAACATAAGGTAATAAATACCCTGACTGACACAAGCAGAGTCACCGAAGATGACACACCGGATATGACACGTGACAATACGAACATGTCACTATGCCATTTCCAGCAATTTTCGCGACTTCCAAAAGTGGCCAAAGCGGTTACCATTCTCCGCGATGCGGATACCCATCGACTCAGTAAAAATATGTGCTGATATCAGATAGGAATAAGTTACTTAGATGAACACACAATCTTAGAAATCTTTGCCTGGTTATACGGGGTCTCACTGCGAGAGAGAGCGCGTTCCGCGTTAAGTTGAAATTACATAATCGCAGAATGCTCAAAGCGACATCTGTTGTAAAATGGGACAGTACCTGCGAGTATCATACGTATGCCGTATGCGAGAGGTGAATTTGTGAAAACCCAAACCAATTTTTTTGCGTCTCAAAATGACATACCGTACACAAAAGCAGTCATATGCCATACACCCAATTGTGGCGTACCCCACTTCAACTTTTTCGCGGGTACGCGCACGATTGAATGCAGATATTGCTACATTTTCAGTGCACGGTTAAGATGAATGAGTTTATATTTCCGATTTTCTCTTGATTAATGTATCACGTAATGTATCCAAGATGTGAATGATACTGCGCCACATCGGCTGTGGAGTTGGACGTTGGACCTTTTCAGGCTGGTACGACCAGCGAATAATCGCGAAAAGAGAATAGGTAAGGGAAGCTTAATGCGGCGGGCTCTCGTACTTAACACATGATGGATTTTCGAGCGATTTTAGCCGTAGCAAATGTTTTGATCGGACCGCCATATTCATCTGCGTTGTATTTCTCTTGTCATGTCAGTTGTGTTGGAAAGGTAACTCGCTTCTTACTTTACAAGAAAACGTACACCTTATGACATGGTGACGCCCACCGTACATGCGATGACTCATGCGCGTCAGTACGCATGCGCACGCACGCATGCGTCAGTTGTCACAATTCTTCCCAAAAAAGGCCTATATGCCACCTTTCTTCCCAAAAGGCTCTAAAATTCTTCCCAAAAAACCCCCGACCCCGCGAGGTGACGTGTCTGTCAACGATGACAGCGTGGATGATGGCACTGTTCGATTCGGTGTCCAAAACAAGTCTGTTGGAAACTCTCTACAGTACTAGAGAGTTTCCAGCAACATTTTGAAAGGCATTCTGAAAGGCAAATTGAAAGCTCTCGGTGCCACATCGGATTCCGCGTGCCATCGCGCACGTCACACCCTGAGCTCGTTTCACTTTGCCTTTCAGAATGCAGATTTCTAAAAGCTTAACACTGACAGGGCTTTCAGATTTTTTTCATTCTGAAAGGCATTCTGAAAGGCCGTGATGACTATCGATCGACGTGGCACTGAATGCAGTCGATGCGGCTCCACGAGCCGGCTTATCCGGCGCGTGCAACACTGCACAGGGTGGTTTCGCTCATCAAGATGCACGTTCTGCTGGCTCTTAATGGGCTCCCCTCTTCGCCCTGAAGAGCGTGCTTCGCTGCAGTCAGCAGAGGTAATGGACCTCACTGGCGCGGATGATCATGCTACTGCCGTGCCAGGACATCACGAGGTATGGTGGGGGGTGAAGCTCCCGCATCGATTCCCGCTGATGCGGCCCCGCTCGCCCTCCCCGCCACGGAAGGTGAAGGTGGCGAGGAAGTGCATCAACCAAATGCGCATGCTTCACAACGCCGGGGCCGCGTTACCCCTCCTACCTAAGAGGGGGGGAGGGGAGGAGAAGGGTGGAGATGATAGTCATTCAAGGGAGGTTAAGGGAAAAACATGTTTTGCTCTTTCAACGGCTTCTTCTTCAGTGATACCCGTAATTCGGCTAAGAGTGGTTCTGAAAGGGTCATGGATCTCGACCCTAGCATGGCCATTAAGGAAGGCGTCACGTCTAATGCGGGTGTGGTATCTGCACAGCCTGGAAAGCTTCTTGAGGAGAGGCTCCAGTCTTCTCTGGTGGACCCCTATGGTGCTAAGAACCTGTCCAAAATGCTTCGGAAGATATCCCATCAATGTAAGTTCTTTGGGCCATGCGACAGTCCCTAAAAATGATTTGTTGTCCCTGTTCGTGTAGGACGTGTCACAGTGTCCTCCGTAGTATTATGTTGGGTGAACACTCTGTTGGGTCTCCTGCGGGAGGGGCCACGGGCAAAGGCTGTCGGGGATGCCAAGCTTCCTTTCACCCAGGACTTCCTGCCAGATCTCGAAGTCAACTCCGGTGCAATTCAGTCTTCTGTCAGTTATCTTCTTCTCAGGAAGGACATTGATATACCACCTTGCAATCTTTTTCTGCGTCCCACCAAATATCCGATAGGGGGCGTTTGACGAGAATCACCGGCTCAGATAAAGATCAATGCGATACGATGCGATACGATGCGATACGATGCGATACGATGCGATACGATGCGATGCGCGACGCGACGCGATGCGACGATGCGCGATGCGATGTACGATGCACGATGCGATGCGCGATGCGCGATGCGCGATGCGCGATGCGCGTCGCGAATTAAATCGAAATCGCGCGGGGGTGCGATGCGATGCGATGCGCGATGCGCGATGCGCGATGCGCGATGCGATGCGATGCGCGATGCGATGCGACGCGATGCCGCGAACCAAATCGAAATCGCGCGGGGGGTGTCTCGGGGGTGCGCGCGGGGGTGGCGGAGGGGTCGTCGATCCGTCCCGTGTGACTTACTTACTTACTTACCAACCGAGCGATTTTATAATATAACTAGCCTCCTTTCGGGGGGAGGGGGCTTCGCCCCCTCCTCGACGTGTCAGAACATATCGATTCGCGATGTTCGATCTGAAATCGAAAATGCAAAATCTAAAAGCGAACATGGATCGGAAATCGAAAATGCAAAATCTGGAAATATGAACGAATCGATTTGAGGAACCAGTGTTTGCGAAGTATAAAACTATAATGGTCTCAATGGTAGAATTATGTCTTTGAATGGCAGAGACCCGGGTTCGAATCCCGGTTGGTGTACCTCGAATATCGTTACGATGCGCTCGATGCGATACGATGCGATGCGACGCGACGCGATGCGATGCGATGCGATGTGCCATGCGATGCGATGCACGACGCGATGCGATGCGATGCGCGACGCGACGCGAATCGCGAATTAAATCAAAATCGCGCGGGGGGTGTCTCGGGGGTGCGCGCGGGGGTGGCGGAGGGGTCTCGATCCGTCCGATGACGGACGGACGGACGGACATTTTCGATGCTTTTGCATTAATATATAATTTTAATCCGTCCCCGCCCCCGCGAAGTTCCGTATATTCTATTTTTATTTATTTGTCAACCGTTTTATAGACTTCCCCCCTTGAGAATATATATTTTCGTGACATAACCGATTTTTAAATGC
This sequence comes from Cymbomonas tetramitiformis, assembly GCA_001247695.2. Taxonomy (NCBI): domain Eukaryota; kingdom Viridiplantae; phylum Chlorophyta; class Pyramimonadophyceae; order Pyramimonadales; family Pyramimonadaceae; genus Cymbomonas; species Cymbomonas tetramitiformis. The sequence goes on from LGRX02033388.1 coordinate 21,790, forward strand.
CTATGGAACCGAGCTGTCGAAGATTTTAATACACTCTCTGTAAAATTAATGCCACGTAGATAGTATTCGCACGTGGAATAGTCGAGTCATGTTCTGGAACGATCGAGGCACATATCATTGGGACACTTTGACACATATTGGGACATTAGGGACACATATTGGGACAGTGGAGACACATATTGGGACATGTCCCAATATGTGTCAAAGTGTCCCAATATGTGTCCGACACATATTGGGACATGTCCCGATATAGGCCCTTTTGCTACATTGATGCAAGATGAGTGCAAGGTGAGTGCAGGGTGATTGTAGGATAAAGGTAAACCGGATACGCCTCGTCACCATAATTTCACTCTGCGTCGATGGTAATACGTATACGTCAATCTCAGATCATCAGTGCCATACAACGTTGCGTCCGTAATCCGCATTGCAGCCTTGTATGCCCCGCCCGCGTCGGGTTAAGCATCGCGTATGTATATGTCGTGTTAGTCATGTACATGTAGGTCGCGGTGCGTGTTTACTATCGGATGCCTCTGTTGCTTGGTGCAAGCCAGTCACCTCGTTGTAGAAAGCGAGAGTGTAATTAAATACAATAAAAGTATACAGGGCGAATGCAAGGTGAAGGATAATTATATCGTGCAGGGTATAACTTCCGGTTAGGTGCAGGGTGAATGGACGCGAAGAAGTTCCTCGAGGAGTGCGCTGAGACGAGGCAGGACAGCAGGTTCGGTCCGGAGATCGTCTTAGCAACGTGATCAACTCTGAATTGCATGTCATTCTGGGGGCAGAAGATCATGGACGCGGTGCATGCATGGAGCGCAAGCTTCTGGGCTGCACCGCAGAGCATTGGAGACTTTCCGCGGGGAATGCTTCTATGTTAATGGGCTTGAAAAGCGAGCCAGATATGAATTGCTTTGCATTGTTGTAGGAGTTGTTTACTAGAGTTTAGGAATGTTCGGGGATTCTTTCTAGTTAGGACGCTTTTTGACATTTTAGTTTGGGATGCTTCCGGTTGGACATTTTACTTACGGATTGTTTTCTGTGGACATTCATGAGTTTTGGACTTGGACTCTTTCTTGGGACGTTTATTGTAATGGTAATGTTAAAAATTATTCTACCCTCTTCACCCACAAGTTGGCTTGGAGATTCTGAGCTGGCCGGGGCCTCAAGCTGGGATGACACCATCGATGCTGTTCCACATCTCCAGCTTTCTATCTGGTAAATTATTACCTTCAGAGCACTGCAATGAGCCAGGGTACATTGCTTACCGTGGCGGGCCGGCCCGGGGCCGCTCGACGCTGCTCCGGGCCGCTTGCGGGCCGTCCATAATTTCACACCGGTCATGTTTCGGCCAAAGAAAACAAGTGCTTTCGAGACTCAATTTCAACAATTCGCCATACTCAAATCCAAAAGCACAATCCACAGCGAGTGATTTTGACGTTGCCTTCGGCCAATTTGGCCGATGGCTGGCATATGATATTATCGAATTCGGGCCGACGGAGAAAAATAAAGCAATGTACCCTTGCAGCACTGACTCGGGCTGACACAACTACAGTACGACAAAGTTGGCATCACAGGTGAAGGTATACTGCTGGGCGATTGATGGCGAGTGGTGTCCTAGCTCCCGGGCAATGTGGGTCAGTGGGTGATATTGACGAGCATGGGCTGGCCGCATTATCGCATATGACGATGGCGACGTGGATCGCTTTGACAAGGAAAATGATGCGGTGATTCTTCGCGCAACGAAGGGTGAAGCGTGTGAGTGACGGAATGGGACGCAACGCTGGAAGAGCTCTGGAGAAGTGAGCTCAGGGAGAGTTCGCTCTCGGACCTGGTGGTGTACATAAATGCAGGGTGCGGCGCTCCAAGACACGGCCGCGGTCGGTGGGCAAGTAGCTGGCCAAAGGCCGCTGCATTCATGCAGTTTTGTGTGACAGAAGGTAGGGTGTGGCTTGCGCCAACGGAGGCCACGATGCGCCTTTAGACTGGAGCTATTCCCCACGGTGGGGGTCGGACGCACATCACGGTCCTGTGACGGGCGGCGGGGGGCGGTATCTCATCATCGACGTGGTAGCTGGCTTCCCGGGCGCCCCGTGGCACTTCGTGGAGCGGGCGCCCCGGGTGCCATGGCACACAGCGGCTGTCCGATGCTGAATGGGAGTCACTCGTCTTCATAGGACATGGAATGGTCCTGGGATTGAGTATGATGAACCTCAGCTTCCTTCGCTTTTTCCCACAAGAGGTTTTGGATCGGTTGCTTTCACTTTTCGGGAGCTGATCGACGTGCGTGATGCCCGTAATGCGCCTCGTTATTTTTTCCTCCTCCTTGAAGAGGGTCAGAATTGTGTGCATCCCCAAAACTCCAAAACCCAGGTGCCGACCCGCTGTCAATGGAAGTGGCGGAGGAGCTCGTTTTCTAGGCTGTCCAAGGCACGTTGTTGTCTTGGTTGGAGGATGTGTGCGATGCTCTCCCAGCGGGCGCGAATTACTCTAAAACATAACGGTAGCGTAGGATTGGGATAGGGGCACTCGGCACGCCCACATTGATGAGACCATGGCCCACGCACGATGACGCACTGTTCTCGGGCAAGACGCTTTGTGCAAGTGGGCGGGTTCAAATGCTGGTTTGATAGGCTGCCACGCAAGGTACGGCCTGCGCCGTATTCCATGGTGGCCAAGGCCTTCCCGCCCAGATCAGTTGAGCCGACTTTTGAATGCTACTCGGACATGTGCGCATGTATCTCCGACACACTGGGAGGAGCGGAGGACGCCGACTTCTTGGAGCGGGATGAGTCAAACGGAGTCATGCAAGGCGGGGTGGGCTCTCCCGATGTGACTGAGCATTGATGCGTGTAGGACCCTACAATGCGAGCCCTAGGAGATCAGAAACCTAAACCTCACCATCTACATGGAACGTCAATAATCTCCTTGGTAGGTGGCGTTCGGCGATGATAGCAGGAACTCTGATGATGAGTCGCGGGCTTTCATTGCTGATGAGCTGCAGTGTTGGAGCGCATCACCAGCACATCTCTCCTGGCGAAGAATGTGCATTGGGGTGGCGTCCCAGACGAAGGTGATTGCTTACATAATCAATGGTGGCACGGACCAGGGCCAAGGAACATATCAACGCCCTATGGCCGGTCTGTGGCCGTACGATGAGGGTTGTGGCCGAGGTTTGGCCGAGAGCCGAAATCGGCATTGGCCGTACGGCGTTTGTGACTTGAGGGGCCCAAAAATTGTGTGGCGAAGTTGGCCGAAGGTGGGCCGTGACGATTTTCGATCGATAGGTGACTGTGGATATTCGTGGCCGAACGATCCAACGCTTGGCCGAAGCCTGGCCGACCAACCGGAGGTCTTAGAGAATATTTCGTTCCTACACACTTGCTACTTGTAATGAAAACTGCGTACGTACCGAGTCCCCAACGCAAGCCGACGAAAGTCTTATGATCACTTGATCAGTCCGACGTGCATCCTCACTTGACTTTCGGACGATCTTTCTAGGAGGATGGAAAACCTAAACTGGTGTGCGTTGTGCGTACTTTTATGGTTATTCATCTCCAACGTTTTTTTTTCTGTTGGTTGCAGTTGAAATTACTGAAATCAGTCAGGACACCGACGAACGCACCGATGATCATGCACAGGGTTCTAGTCGACTAGTCGTGCGTGATGAGTGGGAAGCCTCTTGCAGCGATTCTGGGGGTGCAGTCCTTATCGTTGATGAACCTGAAACCTCTGATCCTCCTCTGCATTTTATTTACTGTGGATTTCGGCGAGTTCTCGTGCATCCAGACCACAGCTATTCCACTTACGAGCTGGGATACGTTTCTTCCTATGACCCTCCACTCATGGTTCGCAAGGGTGCCGAGCCCGACATTTTGAGCTATCAAACGTAATAATATAGTCAGTAGTTCTCATTGTGAACATATTTGGGGTTGTGTCTGCAAACTGACGGGCCGTTTACCATTTTGGCAATGTCGCACGCCTTGCCTATCTATTCGAGCCGTAACAATGATGTCCGTAATGAGGGTACCGAGCCCGACATTTTGAGCTATCAAACGTAATAAGACGGTCAATTTTAAATAAAAAATTATACATCTTTCGATTTCGACCTTTGGCCGAAGGCCGGCCGAACATGCTTAGGGTGCATTTCCCTTCAAATTCCATCGCCACCCCGGCCGAAGGCCGGCCGTAGGATAAATGCGAACTGGCCGGCCCGGCCGAAGGTCGGCCGATGGGATTTTCATGTGTTGGCCGTACAACCTAAAAGTTTGATATGTTCCCTGACCAGGGCGCCTGCTCAGCGTGTAGCAGCACAATGTCGGCTCTGGATGTGGTGAGAAGGTCTCGGTCCCTATCTTGACATCAGCGAATCTGCCAAGCGAGTTCTTGGGCACCAAAACCTTGCCCACTCGTGAACGCACTGTACGAGCGGCCCCCTTTAACTCGCTTGTCGCGCGTTTTTTAGGCCCGCTGTCTCAGCCAGAGACTTGAATGGGAGCTTAGTATACCTGTATGTGACGTTTAGAATAAGTAACGAGTGTAAGTAATTAAAGCCTGGTGGGTGGGATAAGTATGCGCGCGATGAGTCTAACAACCTGTCTGGGTCATAGTTGTGTGACAATTATTGGAACCTCTCGATCAAGCAAAACTTATGTATCCGGGTGCAAGCCTCTCGGCAATCCGGCTTTTAGAACACCCAGCTCAACCCCTCAAAACATGTTTGGAATTTTCTGGGAGAATCTATCAGCGATCGGTTTCATGTAGAAGATGAGTTATATAAAGTGATGTAAAGATGCTGCATTGGAAAACATATCCGGCACTACTCAGGTCATTTTGTAGTGATTTATTTTAAAAACACGTTACCCGTTCACCATATCCGGATCGTGGTTGAGTGCATGCAGTCATACGCAATATCGTAATGCACATTATCACTTAGCGCGACCAGCAACCATTTGTGAAGGTGGCGCTTGCGTACTGCACACGTCATCGCTGCTTGTTGGTGTCCACCACATCTGACAAAAATATTTCTCTTAGCGACTTTCTCTCCCTCAGTATCCCGTAGTAGATGATCTGTCCAAAAAGTACACCGTTGGCTGCGAAGGCACTTGAATATGTGGCCAAGATGACCGGATCCTGCATTGACAGGGTTGCAACTCAGTTGTAAATATATATGAGGTGTTAGTAGATGCGTGTGCGTGCCGAAGCAGTGCAGCACAGGACCGTATTTCATGGGTTCATTGCGAGAACAATGCAATCAACGGAGTGATTGAAGGGATACCCTGCATTATATTATTCCGTTATATTATGCAACATATACATTTGTCCAAGTGTATATTCATGCCATGGTATTGGGAGTTGTCAATTGTTAACCCCGTACCATTGGCTACAACCCTTCTCCCTTCGAAAACGGCTTACAACCACGAACGGAGTACCATGCACATTGCAACGCGTGCAAGAACCACCCCGGATGGTCACCTCTCTCCACACCGCCATTGAACCGAGGGCAATATCAAATACGTGGAGGACATTCACGCATCGCTCCGCATCGTTGAAGCGCGTGCAGGCACCACGCCGTGCACTAACCTAGTCATTGAATCAAGCGTAGCGCATCCACATTGCACACTCATCGCACTTTGCACTGTTGAGCTAAGTCAGGAATGCCGATCCAAAAGAAATCCCAACTTCACGCGATGTCCCAGGGGTACTTTCATTATGATGACTTATCTAACAACAGTGAAAGGGATATATCACACATTTTCGGACATTTTATGCTTGCTGTATATTTTCTATTCACAACAACCCAGACAACATTTAAATATATGTTCGTTTGCTGTCCAAGTCTGAGGGGCCAACTCTGTTGCCTCTCTTTATTCTCTCCTATGAGCTCACATATTATTTCCCCCAACTGCTCGCTCAGGTAAATATCACATCCACTCACCGATTTCTCCAATAGTTCGTTAATCTCGTTCTCATTAATTCAGACCCCCTTATTCTGGGTGTTTCAGCAGCTACGGCGTGCCTCCTGGCACACGCGATGCATTAACAAGGTGCCGTAAACCTCGACACAATGTGTCCTTCTTCAATTCCGCATTTTGCCTAAAAGCCTGCAGGTTTTTAGAGGCTTCTGCGCCGAAAGATCGACAGCTTGAAACTAGTTTCTAAGCCCTCGGATCGGGACCAAAGGTTTCCTGATAATGAACGAGATCTGTCAATTAGTTTGCACTAAAAAATATTCAACAATCTGTGAATTAGTCCGTAGAGTCCGCAGCTCTATTCTTTTATGAAGGCAAAAAAACTTCACAACAATGCCTTGAGTGTCGCACTCATGCAACATAGCCTCCCATATTTGTAGGTCACTGTAGACGTTAACAATTATTTTGCATACGGTAAAGAAGACAACCAGCAGCGCACCAGATCCTCCGCACATCGGGATATCAAGATGCAAACTTGCAGCCGATCGATAAGCAGAGATCCAAGTCGTGTGGAAACTCTGCTGGCGTAGCAGGCTGCGCTGCTCAACACGATAATGATGCAGATGGCGGACCTGAAGGTGCGGGCTGAGGTGGCAGAGGCGGCCGAGGCGGCAACTACGACAACCACAGACTGCTCAATACGCAGATTCCACTCACATGGCACACGATCGTGGAGCTGCAGGCACTACACAGATTCCCTCACTTCCAGGTCTGGGGAACGCTAAGGCCAATTTACACCAAAAGAATTCCCTTAGCCTTCCCCACACCTTGATGTCGTAGGAAATCTTATTCCCTGTGACACGGGAAAAATGACGGACACAATGCCGCAATTGTGTGGTCTATACAATAACAAGGCTTACGACGCCTCTCCGAGCGCGCGGATGCGTTGATGCGATATGAGAAGGTGGTTCTGGTGGAGGCTCTCTGGTGTTTCCATGGGGCAGCTGCGTGCGCCAAGAGCACGCTGCACTGGGTGGAGGACTCGCTGAGCGCCTAACAGAAATGAAGGAGACGAAGGCGTGCCTTTACGCTGCATATAATCGCTGTCATGCATTATCCAATGTACAGATGGGTGGAGTCTCTCAGGCCTGGATTACCGCGGTGGATTCGTGGTGGGCGGGACCTTGAATGAATGCTGCCACCCCGCAACACCTGGAATGGATCGGCCATCCCACGACTGAGCGGTCGGTGTCTACACACCGACACATAGGTACAATCATACAAGGAGGTGTCGGTGCGTCGTCAAGATGCAACTGGTGCCAAAGCCCGGGACCAACAAGCGAAGGCTGGGTCCGAGGAAAGTAGAGAAAGTAGTGGGGGCGCTGGCTCAACTCCCACAGTCGTTTGTCCTGATTCAACGCTAGCAGAGTGCTTCAGGCTTGCTTGCCTCAAGAACGGGCATCATTGCGTAAGCATTGCGTGCTTCAGGGGTACAAGCATGAAGTTCGACGTGTGGCGGAACGATGTTATTTCAGCGCAGGGATTCTCCCTTTGGGTGGAACGACTCTCCCTCATCTGGATCAAGATGACGAGGCGCCAGGTGGAGTGCCTCAGCTCACCATGCAAGGTGACGAGGCGCCAGGTGGAGTGCCTCATCTCACCGTGCAAGGTGACGAGGGGCCAGGTGGAGTGCCTCAGCTCACCATGCAAGGTGACGAGGGGCCAGGTGGAGTGCCTCAGCTCACCATGCAAGGTGACGAGGGGCCAGGTGGAGTGCTCAGCTCACCATGCAAGGTGGCGAGGGCCAGGTGGAGTGCCTCAGCTCAGTGCAAGGTGACGAGGCGCCAGGTGGAGTGCCTCAGCTCACCGTGCAAGGTGACGAGGGGCCAGGTGGAGTGCCTCAGCTCACCATGCAAGGTGACGAGGGGCCAGGTGAAGTGCCTCAGCTCACCGTGCAAGGTGACGAGGGGCCAGGTGGAGTGCTCAGCTCACCATGCAAGGTCCGCAGCAGAACAACGAGAAGTGTGGAACCTTTCTCTACACTGCACGCTTATATACCCGAGTGCTACCATACAAATCATGGACGAGTTCCTCATCCTCTCCGTCGATCGGCAAGGTGAAGGTGCTCAGGGCGTGCGAGCTGGCGAGCCGATTCTTGGCGAGGCTTGGCATCGAGCGGGAGGGCTGAGAAGGGGCACCGGGGGCCCACACAGCGGCCAATGGAGCAACTCAGGCTGTGTGCACTAGATTCTGACCCCACTGTAAAAACTGTCGCTAGAAAGTGGCACGCCTCGATGACACTAAATTCCAAATCATTTGTTTACCGTCCATGCATCGCAAAGATAACGATTCAGATTAAAAACTGACTGTTGACGTCACCATTTCACTTTACATTTTATTTCGCTTTATTCAACGCTTCCAAATCTCCCATTCCCGGTCGCTTTCCCCAATTCCCGGTCAGTTGACAGTCGCAACCGCTAAATGTTACATTCAACAGTGCCGTTCGTGAGTTGTTAACTATGGAAATGCGAGTTATGGCTTGCCCGCCCCAACTTGTTGCGCTACTACAGGCACAACCCCTTGTGATTTTCATCACATAACGAAGGACGCTCTGAATTGGAAGATACGCTTTGAATTGGAAGATTTTTTGAAGGTCATTGTTTTAATGTTTTTTACATTATTTTAAACATATCATGCCAAAAAAATAGGGTGGTTATAATTTTGGAAGTTTTTCTCATCGTCATCGTACGAGTTTTCAGAATTCTTACGCGTGACTCTTAGGCATATTGAGGAGTGTTCCAAAAATCCACATATGGTATTAGATCGAGATTAAAGGTTATAAAATGGAAGTAAAAAGGGAAAATATGCACCTATTTATCGTATGTTTGATATTTTCATCGATTTCAGCACAATTTTGCCAAAACCCCCCTCAAACCCTATGCGTTATCACACGCGTATTCACAAAGGGTAGGTAACATATGTAAAGGTTCTTGCTAATGGACCCGTCACGTGCTATGTTATAATGTAGTTTGCCATAAAAACATATTTGAACAAATAAAATATCAAGCACTTGTATCTCCGTGCAGATTTCAGGAGCAAATGGCCCTCTAGCGGTGGAAACCCTAAGTGGTAACAGCAACTTAGGGTGTAAGCACAACCACATGTGTACATGCATGCACATACGTACTCTTGACTGCACTTATTTACTCTTCAGAGTTCTCCAACAGTGCTTTTAAAAGCTCAGCTTTCTCCTCACAACCTGGAATTCCGCCTTGAACACCAGATTTTGCGGTCTCATCCCAGCATGTCAACATCTCGTTCACGTCAAATGTAGACTTCATGCGAAGGGTGCGGGGACCCCGTACGAAAGCTCCAGCCACACACAGTTGTACTACCGTCTCGAACGTTCTCCGTTGCTAGAAAAGCAGTCTCAGGCAGTGAGACATGCGTGCAAGGGATGAACCGAAAGCCACGAGAATAACATTAGATGGAATATAAGGTTATTCTCTAGGAACTGTCACGTGTGACGCACCAAAGAGCATCCACATGATCGGTCGAAAAATCATCGGGGCTCTGAAAAGCAGTAGCGCCAGCAACAAAGGACCCTGCCGGCCGAGAGTCGAGATAGCGATGAATGACTTCACGTCGCACAATAGTGCGAGCGTGCTCCCTCGGCTTAGCGCGAGCCAAGGGGGTCCGTGGCAAATCCTGCGGAATGGGTTCTGTTTGAGTAAAAACATCGGACCCAAGATCGACGAGCGAAACTTGGGTCTCACAGTCAGCTGAGAGCACAGAGGTGGGTTGGTAGTGCGTCGATAAAATCGCACCACCAACCCCAACGCCCTCCGACGCAATAGAAATCTGCAAAATGACTGGCGGGGTCTCCAAACAATCGGGCCCAATCGAAATGTCCACGCCAGGGACTGGAGAAGAAACAGCGGCCGCAACGCTCTGATAAAAAGAAATCACGCCGCACAACATGGAGCAAACTGTCAGCAACTTCCGATGCCCCAGAGATGCCCCCTTCTCCAACTTACTGTCCGCCGATGCCAGGAGAGCCACCGCCTCTCCCAGGGTGCCAGGCAAAGAATCAACTTCCGGCATTAAGCTAGTCGCACGCCTCCCCCACCAGAGGTGCTTTCCTGAATAAATCGTGGGCGGGTGAATCACACCCTGACTGAAACGAACGGAAATAAGCTAAGTATGACCGTCCATACGATCAGAAAAATAAACACTCGAAGGTGAGTGGGCTCATAACCTGCTAGAAAAGCAGTCTCAGGCAGTGAGACGTGCGAGCAAGGGATGAACCGAAAGCCACGAGAATAACATTAGATGGAATATAAGATTATTCTCTAGGAACTGTCACGTGTGACGCACCAAAGGTGACAGACCGGGATATCGATATCGAGGTCGATCTCGACTGTCGATACCGATATTCCAGCATCCGTGACTGTGCTGGCAACCAGAACTGCCAGGTTATCTCCTTCCGTGAGGCATGCTGCCCCACCACCTCCACGAAATGGAGTGGGAGTGACTTACCGCCGTCCGGGAGCATAACGTTGAACCAACACTTGTCGTTGGCTTCCCCGCTTGCAACGGTCACGGCATAGCTGCCCACAGTCATGTCCTCGAACCGGTAGTCGGCTGCCAAGTGTTCCTTCTGCGATGCCAAACGCATCCCACGGTCATATATATAGACTCTCGTCAACACCGGAGGAGTGCTCATCGTCGCCATCATCCGTGCCCTCACTGTTGCTGCCGTTTTGGTTGCTTTCCAGGCTTCTTCTTGCGCGCTGCAACCTGCCGACTCCGACTGCGAGTGGCAAGATCCATCTCCATATCAGTATCATCGCTGTCGCCTTCGGAGGCGGGTGAAGTTCTGCGCGCCCTGTTTTGCCTTAGTGCGCCTGAAAACCTCTTGCGAGCAGCAGGTGGAGCTCCTCTCCGACTCCTCTTTCCATTTGCTTCACGCACACCTGCCTCTGCACGAACTGCGGGAGCTTCTTCAGCAGCTTCTTCTGCCTCTGCACGAACTGCGGGAGCTTCTTCACCAGCATCTTCTGCCTTCAAAAGCGGGATCAGGCGTTCCAACTTCTTGGTCTTGGTCGTAAGACCCCGCAGTTCAGCATTCCGCTCAGATAACACTCGGTGTAAGTGTTTATCCTCGTACCTGCGTAAGCGAACCCTAGTTTGACTTTGCTTAGACACTTGAAGGACAATAATGACAAAATAAATATAAATAAGGTATAAATGAGATCGCACTAGGCTGGTAAACGGTCGTCTTACCTTCTGGAAATCAGCTCAGTACAATACTTGGTGCGATCGGGGGAGCCACTCCAGCTCGGGGGGCCACGGAGGAGCAGGTGAAGCAGGCCGTGCTCTTGAAGGAGAAGGAGCTCCGGGCGGAGTTGGCGGAGGCCGAGCGGCAAAAGGAGGCGAAGGTGTGCGAGGAGTTTCGCCGTCCGGTTGGAGCAGCAGGGGAAGGAGCGGCTCCAACTGACGGCCGAGTCCGCGGAGGAGCGAGGCCGGCGGTTGGCGGCTGAGCATTTCACCCAGCTGCTGGGGGAGAAGGACGAGAGACACGCGTCCGACCTCAAGCAGGCGTTCGCCTGCAACTCCGACCTGGCGAAGGAGCAGCTGAGCAGACAGGGCGCCCATATGGCGCTCATGTTTAACATGTACTCCCAGTTCACCAGCCTGGCGACCGGTCGGTCGGGCCAAGGGGAGAACTCCGCCGCCCACGAAGGGATGGTGGCGTGTACCCAGCACCTGTTGAGCAACACGGAGCAGGGAGGCCAAAAAGGGAAGCTCAAGGAGCTCATGGCTCCCCCGGCGGCCCCCGGAAAAAGGACCCCGGGAAAACCACCGCAGAAAAAGATACGCGGAGACGAGCTCCGCGCATTTTTATCGGCTTGCCAGAAGGCTGCAAAACAACTGGCAACCGATTTGAAGAGCGAGAACGAGGATACCGTGGCGGCTGCGGAGATCGAGCTCAGCATCCACAAGGAGATCGTCTCGGGGAATGTTGATCCCGAAGAAGGCGAGGAGGGCAAGTCCGAGAAGATCCTCGAGCTTCTCCACTCCATGGCGGGAAAGTAGTTGTTAATTAGTGTTGCTATTGTTTGCTACTTGAATGTACACTTCAAAATAAGTGCATCTCACAAGCATTTGTTGCTGACTTGTTTGCCACAAGCATATGTTCTTGATGTCGCGTCGTGATTATCACGGTCTGGTTTGACAATCGGATGCCTCTGTTGCTTGGCACATATCGCACAATGCGTGGTGGTAAGCCAGAGTGAATACTATATATATGTTGTTGACTTGTTTCCCATGCATGCACAGCTCATGATCATTTTGGAAGCATTTCATAAGCATATAACAAACTATAACTCAAACCACTCCGAACTTGCTATCTGTTTCGCACTATCACGGGTTAGTCGGGTACATAGTTACGTAAGGAAACCCTATCCAATTCAAGCGACACACGGCCGTACGGGGCACTCGGCGATGAACCAACGACATTCTGGTCACTCATGATCATTTTGGAAGCATTTCAAACCAAAAACAAAAACAAAAACAAAAACAAAATGGAAGAAGTGACTTCTTCCAATTCAGAGTGTTCGTCGTTACATTACATGAAGTACAATTTTTTCCAACGTTCGTAACTAAGATATATGTATTCACAAGGCGAATAACTTTTTTTTGAGCTCTTGATCGACCCCATCTACAACCGCATCAGCTTCGTTTGCAGTCGCGACTGCAAGCTAAGTTGATGCGGTTCAAGATAGGGTCGACCAATTCACGACACCCGAGGGTTGTTCTTGCGTTCTAGCGCAAGAAACTTGTCAGATATATTCGTATCAATAATATGTATGAATATATCCCGTAAGATTCAGGTCATACCTTGAAGCATACTTCAAACAGTCGCATATTGGCATTTGGCGTTTTGGGTTTGGGTTGTGATTAACCCAAACTCAAAACTAACTTGCAGAATTGGAGTTATCGTGCACTCTAAATAACGAAACCTGGCAAATACGTATATTCATAACAATAATATGAATACATCCGGGAAGTTCAAGGGCCTACAGTAATACCTCACTTTTAGGAGAATCGACGATAAGAGACCAGCCAGCGTTTGGGGGGGTCGCGTTTTCCGATGACCCTGAGCCTTTTCATATCGTTAAGAGAATGGGTCCAAATAAGAGAACGGGAGCTGGCTAGATGAGGAAATATGGTTGGGAAATCATGTTCGTTAAACCATGTATTAAATATGGTATGGTCGCAAATAAGGAACAAACCTGGCTATCGCTGACCTTATTGGATCGCGCTTCGTTAAGCGCCGCTGGCGTGTTGGGGGGCGGGGGGGGGTTCACTTTTTTCCGATGAGGCTGGCTGACCGCATATCCCTGTTCTCGCCATATACGAGCCATTACTGTGCCGTCAAAAGCATACTTCAAACAATCGCTTGACAAGAGCGTTATGGGTTTTGGATTATCTTGTCAAGATGCGACCCCGTTCCAGCATACTGGAAGGCATGCTCTGAAACTTACCGGATACATTCGTGTGTGTCTGTTATATCTGACAAGTTTCTTGCGCTAGAACGCACGAACACCCCTCGGCTGTTGTGAATTGGTCGACCCTATCTTGAACCCCATCGACTTAGCTTGCAGTCGCGACTGCAAACGAAGCTGATGCGGTTGCAGATGGGGTCGATCAAGAGCTCAAAAGAAGGTATTCGCCTTGTGAATACATATATCTTAGTTACGAACGTTGATAAAAATTGTACTTCATGTAATGTGATGAAAATCACAAGGGGTTGTGCTTGCAGTAGCGCAACAAAGTTGGGGCGGGCAAGCGATAACTCGCATTTCCATAGTTAATAACTAACAAATGCAATATTTTACCGTTGCGATATTTCTATTATATTGTTCCGCGGACATGGGGCCACCATCACCACTGTTAAGCACTGCACATAACGACATAAACTGTACATAACGACAGTATTCTGTAAAAAAAAACCACTGGCGCAATAGTGGCGCTGGCGTGACACGAGCGGACTTCGTTCGCCTGTCGCTGTCGCTGTCGCTGAAATGAATTTTTAATTTTTTAAATAATTACCTTTCGCCTTTAAGGATTAATTTTCATGTTATCCTGCGTCCTCAGTTCGATCTGAATGGTTTTGGATTCAGTCTTCTCCAAGATGACAAACGCCAAATTATTTGGCGTTTTGGAGATGACACGCCACATTTTGGCGTTTTGCTCACTGTGAACGGCGACGGCGACTGACGATGACACGATGACATGACGATGCGGAGTGGCACGTTCTAGGGCACAAAAAAATGGTTTCACTCAGAAAGTGGTGGATGCAAGTGTGCGTGCACGTCAGTTCCGCATGACCGCTCCACAGCTCGCCATGAAGTGCTTCTCAGAGAGGCATCTCGGCAGCGACAGTGGGTGCTGGCCAGAAGGCTGGCTAGCTTCACAGGAATTGTCCGTCAGTCAGTGTACCTGGCTGGCGGTGCCCGCGGTGAGAGTGAGTGTGCTTGCGGGCCTGTGACTGCTTCTTGAGCTAAGCGACGTTGAGTTGCAATCAAGGTACATCAGAAGTGATGCCAGCAACGGATCGAGTGAGTCGACTGTCGGTTGTCTCGTCAGAAAACAAGCAAGGACGATCGTGGCCAACTTGCACTCGAACCATGTGGTTCAAATAATGGGCGGAGCAGGAGAATTCAACACACAGTGGACCGCCTTGCATCCGAGCTCATCTTCACGCAGGGGGCTCAGTGCTACGCACAGCGGTGCACAGCGGTACGACCCGGGGTGCATGCGTCTGGACGCTTTGGGCTGGGTCCTGCTCAGTAGGCCGGGGGGATGTGCCTGAAAATTGTGACATTCGTCTGAGCCGTTGTTTTCGAGCTAAGACAGACGAAGGGAGTGAATGACACCACGAATCATTCGTACGCTTCGGCTTATTATTTCACGATCGCGTGTTTTCTAAAAACCGTCGTACTGGTATTGAAGGCTGCCGTTGCCTCGGTCCGAGCTAACGAATGATTGGGTGCAACTCATCCTGGGCAGGCTGTAATGATTGTGTCCCTCCGTAAGGGGGGTATTTTGGGAATTAAAACGGACACCCGTCCCGGGAGACTCAAACACTCTTTGTATCAAGTTGTGAATCACAAAGCATGTGTAGCTGTGAAGCGCACTATAAAAAAGCATCCGTTTCCAAGGCAGATTTTCTACCACACCGTTAAACGGATGTAAGCCGAAAGCTATTTTTCAGAAAATGTTAGTGGTGTGCCCCTTTAGTAATTAGACAGCAGGTGCACAAGAAAAGAGGTTTCCCATTGACTAGGCATACATTCATCGTGTTCGGTGTCCTATGTTGCTTGATACCACAGTGATTCGTGAACTTCGACGATGGTGGCATGATGTAGGTGGTGGGCGCGTTTGTAGGCACGCTGTACGAGCACGCACCTTCATGAGTGTCAGTGTAGTAAAGATGCGAGCCGCACATCCTCCGAGTGCAAGGCTGCAGGTCACCGGGCTGTATTGCCCACTAGATTGCGACTGGTAGTTCATCGTCTGAAAATACACCAAGCGCCGCACGGACGTGATTGTCAACCATTGCTTAACCACATGTCGAGTGCTGCCACCATTTTAGGAGGTTGCGAACAACACAACTCACTGATGATTCCAATAACAACGTCGACACCTAATGGCAAGGTGTAATAATCTACCGATAGTCAGTCACGGCATTCAAAAGTTGCATGTAGGTTCCTTGACCACGTGCGTGCGTGGGAATCGATGTAGTTTATTTAATTACACTCTGGCTTACTACAAAGCAACTGGCATCGATGTAGTTTATCTCCATATCTTCACAAAATTCAGGTCATATATGTTTGAAACATGCATTATGTTAAAAATATCGGACGGTTGAAATGCCAATTGATCGATGTTGCAAATGAGTGGTCATCAACAAAAAAGGCAACTTTATGTCCTAGCTTATCAACTATTGATAAGTCATACCTTGATATCCGCATTCACGACTGTGACCAGTATTATTAGCAATACATAACGTCGCAATCATGACGCTCAGGCCTGCTCGGCGGGAATCAATTCGGGTAGATTATAATGTGACATTTCCTTCGTTGAAAGACGGAAAGAAATCTAAGGCTGGCATTTTACCGGGTAAAGGATTTTCGGCCTTGGTAATACCGGTAAAATTACCGGTAATACTTTACTGGGTAATACCGTGGTAATACCGACGTGCGAGGGACTCTCAAAACCTTGCCCACGAGGCCATTCTCTCTACACACACTTTTGCGCACTGCCCCCACGAGGCCATTCTCTCTACACACACTTTTGCGCACTGCCCCCACGAGGACATTATCTATACACACACTTTTGCGCACTGCCCCAAATGTCCGATTCCGACATTTTTAAATGGGTATGGCACCGCCACGCAGGCCCGTCAACGAAAATGTTGAGTAAAGTTTCGATGAGACGAATTCACGGAACCACTACCCATGGATGGCGGCTGGTGACCTGGTATGGTAGTCACGGATTCATGGTAACACAGGGGTAAAATGGGGTAAAATCGTGATTCCAGGTGGTAATACCAATGGTAATCCCAAAATGGTATTACCAATGGTAAAGGATTTTGGGAATTTGGCACTTTACCACACTAGAGCATGGTAAAGGATTATGGGCCTTGGTATTACCGGTAAAAATACCGGGTAATACCGGTAAAGGTATTACCAGTGGTAAAACCAGTGCCAGCCTTAAAGAAATCCGACCAGATCCCATAAGGTCCGAGAATTGTTTATTGAACTCTTCGTGCCATGTACTTCTTCCTACGTTGCACCAAAACTTCATTTGTCCCGTCATATGTGACCCATTCGAACGGTGTATAATTGTGCATCGCAAAACTCAGTGACGCCCGGTACCGGCGATCCTACACACGATCATTTCATCTCATTTCGATATGACCGATCATTATTTTTCTTGTGCACAGTTTGTTCTTTCAATTATATTTCAATGGAGCAACGAACGAAGAGTAAAAAGGTGACCAGTCAGAATCCGACTTCCGCGAGTAAATCACGAGAGCCTGTCACGTCGACGGAATCGTGATCTCAGTCAACCCGGGGACTCTTAAGTATGTTAAGGAAGCGTTGGTCGCTCAACTGCATGCATACCCCCACCCACTAATACTTGAATTACATCAAGTAAAATTGTCAGGTCAGAATTACATCAAGCAAAATGTTCGTAACTCACATATATGTATTCCTAACATGAATACCTATTTTTTTAGCACTTGATTGAGCCCGTTAGCAGCCGCATCATATGTACCATACATATTCGGCAGTTACAAACATGGGAAACTTGTTTTACTTGATGTAACTCAAGTAACAGTGCGTGGGGGTATGCATGCAGTTGAGCGTCCAGCGCTTCGATTTCGCACCTAAGAGCGCTTTTTAACCTAAGACTACGATAATGCCATTGAAAATGATAATGCCAAGTCATGGGAATCGCAGTAAGATTATTGATGGTCCCGCCAAGGAATAGCGACATGTGGAGGGGTCATGTGGAACCGAGCCATTCTCACTTCCAATTAAATTTACCGAAGTGGCAGGTATCAAGCCTTGTTTTTAATTTAGTATTTACTTTGTACTTCACTTTGTTTGTAAATGTCGCTTTTAAACCCACATAAAATGAGGTTTCATGTGAATTAAAAGTGCACATGGGCAAGCCAAATTTTATATGTTTAGGCCTTGAAAAGACCTTTCCAACAATGTCCCAATGTTGTATTGCTCGTTGTTACCGTCTGTTACTTTTTAAATCGCAATCTAGCACTTACAATTTCGGATCTAATCCCACTACGTATGCAAATCTCAAAAACCGAAAGGGTTTCACATCGAATAAATGTGTGCTCTAAATCCGACGTGATTTGATCCTGCCGAATAGGCCCGAGCGGCTCGTCCTGAGTGCACAGGTGGGGTTGTGGGGTCGCTTGCCCCAGCTGCATCCAGGCAGGGCTCTTCTTGGTGAGGCCACTTCTAGACAGGGTTCATCATACATCCATACATCGATGCGCACTCATGTTTGATGGGTTCGGCAGGGGGGCAATCCTGATCCATGTGCAACGTTTTAAATCACACTCTGGCTTACTACAAAGCGACTGTGCAACGTCCCCACTGAAGGGCGCCGCCATCCCTCAGCTCCCCACTGAAGGGTGGCGCCACCCCCAGCTCCCGCGGGTTTTGTTTCCCCATGTTTTGTCATCTACTTCCCACAGCACTGAAAAGACAATATACGTTGAAACAAACCTCGTCAGATACGAGCAGTTCATATGCATGCCGACCGCGGCTCATCACGTGATGAAGCTATGCTCGTGAACTACTTGGCCATAACGAGTTGCATGGCTCACCAGGAGGAGGCGTCCATGTAATCATCCCTGGTGGGGAAAGTGAGGGAGATACCAACTGTGGTAGGAGCGCCACCGGGTATGAGACTGAGTTGATCAGTTGCAATGCAGTCAGCACTGGCACCGACTCTTTGGGTGGCACGATATGCCCCAGAACCGCCGCGGCGATGCATAGATACAGCACAAGCCCCGCCGCTACACGGCAGTCGTCGTTCCCTGCGCTCTGCTCCTTTGCAACTAGAACTACCAATACCTGTATCACAGCATCCAACCAAAATCCCAAGAATTGTTTGGAGCTCACCTGGGCCCGTTGCATCACGCCTTTTGCCACAAGCCGTCCAAACCCTCGAGGCATATTCTTGGTACAAACCATGCAAATCCATGACGCATAGTTCACCATAGCCCATGCGACATCCCCTTCATTCACTTTTTTCTGTTGTGAGCTGTGTGAGCCGCTGACTTGCATATCTTCCCCTTATGCCAACCGACCTTCACATATCCCTACTCGTGTAAAACTCGTAATGCAGCAAGCCGTTCTGAGCCCCACGTGGCAAACCAACAATTGGTTGCATGGACACATATTAAGGCTATGTGCTTTTGTAAAGTGAGATTTGCCATGTCAGTTGCTTGTTTGCCATGATTTTCCCGGCACTCACCGCGAGTTGGAAGATGATGGCAAGATTCTCCCCGTATGTACTTATTGGAAAACCCATGACGACATCGTATAGCGCAGTCAGGTACGTCGAGGTGAGCTTCAACCAATACATCTGAAGGCTCAGACCCGCGGCACTGCGACTGCGCACGATGCGAAAAATCTGCAAAATCACCACGCACAGCTACCCACTTGTCACCCTAAAAACAAGCGATGCCACTGCTTTGCGCACTGAGTCAGATCTGCGCCGTGGCTGCCGGGGCACGATCGTGTGCACTGCCGCCAGGCCTGCTTGTGGTCACGGAGACAACCAGAGATGCCGATAGTTTTGTCAAGATGAAGGTGAAGGAACACGTTTCGGTTTGTTGTGGGGTGCATCAGAAGAAAGTGCAGCTTCAGTTCGTCAGGTTTGAGGTATGCCATGACGACGTTAGCGCTGGAGGAGAACCGCTCCTTGGCATGGAATTGAGTGGAAGCCTCAAGTCTGAACAAATATGGCAGTTTGGAAGCAGTTGAACGAGTGATTGGGAATAAGCAATAAGGTTGAATTTATTGCTCGATTTTACGATTGTGAGGAGCAGCTGGGGAAATTGCATTGCTTATTGTATTGAACAATCAGATCCCACCTCCTGAATGTGATTAATGAGTTGTGGGTCGGGGAAGACCTAGGTTTCATAGTTACACAACTGTGCAGACAGAGGGAGGGATTAGAGCGCCCCCTTCACATATCGGACCTGGGGAGAGTAAAGGAGGACGCTTCCAAAAGTGATGAGATAGCCAAGACCACTGGCGACCGCCTCCGTGCTGATCGACAAATCTGGATCCATTGGGAGCGTTGAGGGCGCATCCCCAAAGATATTCCCAGGCACTTCGAAGAAATTTATAGCCCTGTAATGATTTACTTTCAATGGTGATAGTTACCGCGACATTCAGGGAACGAGTTGCGGAAATGCGGTGTTAAAGGCAGCGAAGGTCACCTGATTTGAAGGTCTCCGGTACGTTCACAAGTTCGTTTTGAAAGCAGGCCGACTTTCGTCATGTTGTGTAGGGTGCAGCCAGATGGGCACCTGAGCAAAATGAAGGACCGCGCGACAGGATGCGATGCTCTGTTCTTTCTCGTGAGCGGTGGGTTACGTGACACGCGAGATATATCACCGCAAGTCAATTTTACCAACTCCATGATTATATTGAGCAGCGAGCGGAGCTATGCGAACCTTGGTAGGGCGTTGCTGCTGCAGCCTGGTTTCACAAAACAACCAGAGGGCGAGACTTGAAGCTTTGCTGAGACTCCTCCCCCTTGCGGTCCAGTCGATGCTCAAAAGACTTTGACGCACTATAACTAGTCGCGAATCGCTTATCGATTATCAGATCCCGGCAGTTACTTGAACCATAGATATGTTGTGGCAAAGTGAGCTAGTTTGCCTCGACGATGCCTGCTGTGCATTTTAATCTCGTGACGACCATCGTGAGTTGTGCAAAGTCGTGCAATATCTCGTGTGGATTGCTGTAATGTCGCCACACGCTGCAGCGCCAGCCATGCA
Source organism: Cymbomonas tetramitiformis (assembly GCA_001247695.2). Classification (NCBI taxonomy): domain Eukaryota; kingdom Viridiplantae; phylum Chlorophyta; class Pyramimonadophyceae; order Pyramimonadales; family Pyramimonadaceae; genus Cymbomonas; species Cymbomonas tetramitiformis. Next base: position 42,319 of record LGRX02033388.1, read on the forward strand.
TGCTCCCGCGCCAGCAATATTTGCGGAAGTCACTCAGCGCAATCATGAACGATGGCATATAATGTAAAATATTACACGCTGCACCCGTGTGCACTCCACATGCGATGCATGCATGCATGTGCACCACACGCGTAGTGCGCATCGTGCACTGGCACATATGCATACAACATATCGATCATGATTCTGCTCTTCTCCGACAGTGGCAACGGTGTCCGTTGCTGGCCGACGTGTTTGTGGTATTATCGCATGTGGGAACGGTCACCTCGTTTAGAATGTAGGCTCTACGAATATGTGCGACTCCGCTTTGCAGACTAGAACACTCGTGGTGGAGGTTGATGAGACAACCGCCGCGTGCTCCGTTTTACAATATTTCAGTTGGTATATATGGTGCAAGCTCTCTCGCACGTTCATGCTTGTGCACTACATTATGCATGTGTGAGATTAGAAGCGCGTGTGAATTGATGTCGCCATGCCCAGCAACCAACCATGCATGCTCTCGAAACAAATTAGCTTTCGCACGCACGCACGCACGCATCGCGCGCGCGCGTACACATCAATCACACGCACGCACACGACCGTCAGTATCCATTCCGTATCATGTTGCGCATAACAGACTATTGGGAATAAATGAATCTCGATCATCGTCTAAAAACCTTCATTTTGACACAATTTTCGTCGTCTAAAAAATATTGCCACGTCATCTGAAATGTGCCACGTAAGCGACACGTAAGCGACACGTAAGTCGTCCCGCAAGTTTTATTACAAAATATTACTCAAATTAATTATTTGTGCATGATGCTTTCGTACTCGGCGAGTCCCGGTAGATTCTTTTGTTGCATTTTTGTTCATATGCATGCATATCATGTACAAGTATGCAAATATATATGGCTACATCCATGTGCAGTTTTGGACGGCATGCACGGTACACGTTTAATTTATGGATGTGCATATTCAGATGCGTCAATTCCCAGAAAACAAGTTGCAACTGAGATGGGTACTAGCATATGATACACAAATCTATATCATCATACAAATTTAATCAATATTCGCCAAATATGTGTCCATGATGTCTTCTAGGCAAGAGATTTCGATTCATTTCACAGTGCTAAGGCTACTATATTGCTGATACATTGGAATCTATATCGTCAATCCAAAATTATTCGCGGCACTTGTAGAAACCGCAGCACTTGTAGGTTTCAATTCCCTCGATAGCGAGGTAACGTTGACGGCAATGTTGACGCTCTATCGGAGAACTTAAATGGCAGAGCTTCATTGGTCAAGGCAATTGCATCGCACGCAATATATGTCGATTGCATCTTCTCGTTGATCCCGCGGAATAATAAGCGCCCAAGTGACGTCGACTGGAATGACCAGTGTCCTTGGGGTGACCCATTCGTTCCCTATTGGGGTCTGGTCGGGATAACGTTCCGGTTCAATAAGGTCAAAAAACATGTATTTCCGAATTCTCCGGGTGTAGCGCCACCAAACGATCGGCAAGTCCTGCCGGACATGTCTGTCCTCGTAGGGGATGCTTAAGAACTTACATATCATCCAGCTGTCTACATTGCATTGAGGACATCGCTGGTGGACCATTCCATGTGTATTGATAGCGTCTGCACTGGCTTCATCAAGATCGCGTGTCCCATAAACTCCGAATCGTAGAATTGAAGGCATAACGTGGTCACGATATTACAGGCTTTTATACCTGTAGATAACAATGCTTGCAAGGTGATTAGCAGTTGAAGCGAGCGTCGCCCATAGCAAAAGTCGAAAATATATATTGTGAGGATAAATGGGGAGCTATAATACCTGCAGATGGCAATGCTTGCAAGGTAAGTAGCAGATGTTTGAAGGTATGGTTGAAGGTGCGTATGTCAGAAGAAACAAGGGGAAATAAATCTTCAAGGGTCGGGCAAGAGCTTTTGTACCTGGTCGTGAGTGGACCGCGGGTCGTGCAAGAGTAGTGTACTTTTCGTCCAATCAAAATCGTATATCTCGCACATGCGGGATCACTTAGTCGCCGATTTTTTAATCAAAGATAAAACACAACCGAGGCAGAAAACCCCATACACAGGCACATCAGCATATCGGTAAGAAACACAAGCCATTGGCGAATGAACATGCGATTACATTATACACTTCTACCAGAAAAGAAAAAAGAAAAAGGAAAAACCACGCCCGTTGGGCGTATGAGTAAATTAATTTCCCCGGCCCTACTCTGGGCCGGACCGCCACAAGTGGCGGTCTTGAAGGGACAATTTACACTGGGTGGTTTTCATCTATTTCCTCCTCTTGCTTCTCTTGTCTGAGTCTTCTGTATAGCTGGTAGGTGCTGTGTGCGTAGTTCACCGTCAGGTCGTGTATCCTTTGTAGTGCCTGTATGGCCTCTTTTCTGTCGAGCCCAAGTTGCTCGAGTATGTCTCGGTTGTGTTTGTACACCGTGCCTGTCCTGCCCACTGCAAAGACATGGAGTTTGGCACGGAATCCGTGTCTACGTAGCAATTGTAGCAGTGGTCCGTATTTCATGTATTTTTCCAAGAGCTTGGGTCCCCATTTTTCGTCGTCGGTGTGGGCCACCTCAATGAGGTGTAAGTTTTTGACTTTTGCTGGCGCTTCCTATTGTGTGCATTCCCACCCGTCCTCCAGGTCTTCCAGGCCCTCTATCATGACTATGTCTACAAAGCTCGATATGGTGTCGGGCCCATCGTTTTTGCCTGGGTTGTCCTTCCCGTCATGTCTGCATTGCCCTCTGGTGAGTATGTAATTCGGGAGTACCCTTGGCTTAACCCCTGGGTCCCTCTTTTTTCCGGTGTAGGCGAGGACTTTGCACCCTCCTTTCCTATGGTGGTCAAGTATGTGTTTAAGTTCGTCTGCGTGGGCGTCCGCCCTATCCGAGAACATTCCTCGCATTTGTGGGTTGTTGCATCCACCTAGGGCGTGCCCTACCCTCATGAGGAAGCCCTTTGCGTAGTCCACCCCTTTGTGTCCACATCCTTCCAGGGTGCACTTTCCGCTTCCTCCGGCTGAGTTTTTCGCCATCTCATAGTCTTGTGCTGGCAGTATTCTCAGTCTGCATTTGAGTATAGTTTTTCGTGCCGCGTAGGTGGCTCGTTTCCAGAAGCCGTTCGCTATTTTGTGCAGCGGCTTGTCTCCCTTGAGGTGCCCCATTGTTTCGTTTAGCCAGTTTTCAGTGGCCTTGCCCTCTTGAACCGGGGGGGCGTTCCTGTTTTTCGTTCTGTTGTGTGTCATGTCGTGCTTTCGTTGTTTCCATCTTGTTCTGGGCATCGGGTCCTCCATCATCACATGGACTCTGGACTCCTCCGTGACCCGGTCATGGTGGGCTTGTCTTTCCTTTGCCGGCTCCCCTTGAGGCGCCTCCTGCTGTTCAACGAGTTCATTGAGCATCCCAAAAATTTCCTCGTCATTGTGTTCCTCTTGGGGCAATTCAAGTCTCTCCGCGAGCTCGTTGAGTTCCTCAAGTATTTCTTCCCCTTCAGAGGGTTGGGGTGGTGTCTCTGCGGGTTTGGGGTCACTTCCTCGGGTGAGGTCCGTTCTGCCCTCTGTTTCCCAGTATTCTTGTTGCTCCTGTGTTGCATGCATAAAGAGCATCTCCTCTTCCTCCCTTTGTTCCATCATGGTCTTTATTTGTCTATCTTCTTCATCCCGGGTCTGGTCGGCTTGTTGCTGCTGGTTGGGCATCGGGTCCCGTGTTATCGCTTGTTCCTCTTCAGTTTGTTGTGCTTGGTCATGGTGCGCCTCCCACCTGAAAATGTGCTCTGTTTTCAGTTGGTGGGTCCAGGTTGTGGGTTCTCCCTGGAGCTCGGTCATTTTTGCTGAGAGTCTGCTGTTTCCTTGGGCTTGCCGTTCACGGAGTAGGGTGGTTACATATTTTTGTACCGCGAGCTTTCCTTTTAGCTCCCTGCTGTCCGAATCCCCGCCTGGTATCTACACTTCTACCACATTGTTAACATATGTTTAAGTATACTATTCTTATCGAAAAGTAGTCGAAAATCTAACCCTCGGGAGGTTGCAATCATAAGTACTCGAAATCAAAGTGGAATCAAGATAACATTCTCGTAGCCGCCGTGGTTTCAATCGCCGCGACAGGTAACGTTGACGGTAACGTTACGGCTGAACCTGTCGGAACTTGAACCGAAAGGCAAGGTCGTTTCGAAACACACATCGAAAATACCCCAACGTGCATTTATTGCCTTCCGCATTCCTGCACATATAACATTCATTGTAGTTCCTCCACAACATTCGAACAGTCATACCATGAGGAAGATAGTCAAAATTCCTCATTCTCATTCTGGGGGCAGTAGGGCATGTTGCATACATTCCAAGAACATAGGCAACAATACATTCTCGCTTGGATGGCATGGTTGGATGAGGTGGCAGGTAAAGAAAGTAAAGTGTCAACCTGAAAAGTGAGCTGTGAGGACAAGGTAGGTGCTTAAATACCTCAGTAGTGTGGCCGTCGTGATTTCAGTTGGCCTATCAAATGACCTCTTTCAGGTGGGTCGGATCGAAGGCCCGTATGTCACAAACATAGCATGTCACAACATTGGAAATGTGAAACGTCGATAATAATTTCATTCAAAATATGTTCGAATACAATCATATTCAACGGTGTTCCAACGATAAGTCAATTTGCTCAATGACAAAGCTATATGTTGTCGCTCTATGTTGTCGCAAATGAGTATTTTAGGCAAGAAATAGAGCTTATGATCTTGGAAAGTCTTGGACCTGCCGAATTATTAGCCTATCAGATACCCGGTACTAGTCCGCTCGGATCGAAGGTACCTACACATACATATATACTATTACTTTGCAACGAAGGTGTGACTGCGAAGATACTTATCTTGTCTGCATTGTCAATCATACTATGAAAGCAACCTCTGAAGTATGATTTTCGGGCACCTTTCTTGCAGATGCAAATCATCAACCGACCAAACGGAATGAGACGGTAAAATGGATAAGAATATCCGCATCCCCAAGGGTTCCATATTTTGGAGTATACAAACTCCATCCTTGCTGTATACTTCTGAAAGTGAGGGGTTTTGAAAATTGTGGCGTCCCGCATTTCAATGCGTACCGAGGTAACGATTTGCCCGCCAGATATCTGCTGTCTCACGATGGGGCGACCCTTTGAAATTCCTGCAAAACATGCGACGCATTGGATTTCCCAAAAGTATAGAAACTGCAGGCATTCCCCATAGGACCAAGCACTCATTGAATTCCGTTCTGCTGGATGTCGCGTATCCCCCGGGTACTTAAACAAAGGTCGGCATCTTGCATATGGCTGTCCTAACATATGACCCCTTACACAACGACAGAAAAACTTATGCCGTGCGTAATCAGCTTTCTGACAAGTTTGGGGGGCTTTGCAGTAATTCGCAAGATAGCAGCCGGTACACGTTGCAAGTTGTGAACGATCTTGAAGCCCGCAGTGCAGGCAAACTGGGCACAAATGTTTCATCCGTAAAGGCAGATTATCATGCACGCTTGCGTCATACATTTGAAATTGTATCTTATGGTCCTCTTCCATCGATTTCTTGAGCGCTAATTCTGAGGGCGGGGACTCTTCAGGGAACCATAGTAACCAAACGTTTTTATCTGGATTTTCCTTCCACAAAGTAGCAAGTATTGTCATTGCAATTGATTGAACTGCGATGGATGTGAATAAAGGTGCGTCGATGAAGTGTCGAGCGGGAAAATGAATTTGGAAGAGAGGGGAATGGGTTTTATACCTCAATGGTGCACTAGTCGTCGTGGTACGGGTCAACTTCATTTAACCAATAGAATCAGGCAATCGCAATGAAAGCGGAGGCATGTCACCCGCCCCATAAATGACATCGGTTCCACAACAACATATGTATAGCATGCCGCCCATACTTTTGCAGAATATACTTTATATTTACAACTGTCATATCAAGATATACCATACGTGTTTCATCAGCGTACTTCTGCACTGAGACAATAGGTTATTAAGACTATCAACAAATATTGACCTAGGTGCTGGCACCATGTCCTAGCAGGGAAATCATCATTGCCTAGCGAGCTTTACTATTCTTGTTCTGATCGGATCCCGGATTTCCGCCTGGTGCCACTTTCCGCTTAGGTATAGGCCCCGCCTTCTTGGCGGCCTCAGCCTTCTGTTTCTTGGCGGCCTCGGCGGCCTCGGCCTTCTGTTTCTTGGCGGCATCCTCCTGTTTCTTGGCGGCCTTGACGGCCTCGGCCTGCTGCCGCTTGGCGGACTTGTCGGCCTCGGCGGCCTCGGCCTGCTGTTTCTTGGCGGCCTTGGCGGCCTCGGCCTCCTGCTGCTTGGCGGTCTTGGCGGCCTCGGCGGCCTCGGCCTGCTGTTTCTTGGCGGCCTTGGCGGCCTCGGCCTCCTGCTGCTTGGCGGCCTTGGCGGCCTCGGCCTCCTGCTGCTTGGCGGCCTTTTCCGTTTCCCTCATTTCGACCGCCGTCTTCTTCTCCCGCTTCCTCTCGACTTTCCCTTGCTCTTTACGATGTGCCTCTCTCTGCACTCCTTTTCACCTCGTCGTATTCCTGCTTGCTCAACACTTCGTCGGCCAAAGAAAAAAATCCATCAGTAGGAAACCTAATAATGCGCTCTTTCGCTGAGTCGACCATACCTTGCTCCCTGCATCCAAGACACCAGCACTTGTTAAAACCGATATACAGTTGGCAAAGTATTTTTCAAATAATGGATGTAGACATGACTGCTTACCTATCGAAAGCGACGGAACCCAATCCCAACATGTTGGCGGCTACCGAAGTGGTCCCCGAACCGCAGCACGCATCCAAGATGAAGTGATGTTCGTGATGAAGAGGTAACATCCCCTCGTACGCAGATTTCTCCCTCGCTTCCCCCTCTAACTCAGGACCTCGCATATGGGTATTGATGATGTCGTGGATGAGCTTCAGCGGCTTCTGGTGTTTGTTAATTCTCTTCGGAGTTATTGGCGAATTTCGACGAGTGTACAGGGGCATATTCCCAGGTGTTGGTTCGGCAAGAAGCCAAGAACTGCCTATCGACGACATCACTATCCGCATTTTCCTCCTCACCGAGAACTCTAATCAAGTTCTTCATCCAGGGAAACCTCTTATGGGTGGGTGGGCAATTCCCGGAATAGAGGGGACTAGATGACTAAAACTAGAGGCACGCAAGATCTCAAACCGACCCCGAAATTCAGCAAAAGCTACGCAAGATTTAAAAAAATTGCGCAGCGCATCCGCCGCAAAGGGTCGAAATTGCTGAAAATCTGAGACGATTTAGATCCTGGGTACCTGCGGAGTGCCGAAGTTACGGCCTATGCGTGAGTGCCTTATGCGTGCCAAGAGAAGGGCAACGCGCGCACCTCAAAAGATTGTCGTTGAGCTGAATTCCTTCACTCCAACGCGGCTCCAAGGGGACCTGGAACCCTCAAACACAACCAACGCCGCGGAACGCAAGCACAAGAACAGGCATTCTCGATTTCGTAGAACTTGCTAGGCTAGCTAATTACGCGAGGCAAGGTTGCATTCAATCAGAGTTTGCGCAAAACATCAAGGAAGCAACGCGGAAAAACGGACTAATTACCATTTTGTAAGAGTCTACACCCTTGCTTCTCCTCTTCTTTACACTTTCGGACTTATCTATTTCTACTATTAAACGACCGCACGAGGTATGGTTTCGATACTACGGTTGGTCCACTATTCGGAATACGATCTCGTTATTCTTTCAAGTATGCTTTCAGTGTATGCTTTCATTACACAATATACAGCGGTTACAGTTTCTTACTTTTTACCTTACAAATTATTCAGTTCAGTTCTCATCTCCGAAACTGGTTACACTTAGAGTTCTTATGCATTTGCAAGGCTCATGAACTCTTTCCATAACTCAACTGTACTGAGTACTCCGTACAACAGGCTAGGCACCTCACATCAACATCATTCTGATCGGTCCTACTGTACTCCGTACTGAGTACTCTTGCGTTTTGTACTTAGCCGTTTTTCTTGCTCTTGTGCTTGCTTCCTAGCACACGCGCGGGGGGTTGGCTATCTTGACTTTGGGCATGCATGTGATAAATCGTGATGCCTCAACACATTATCAAACCTTAAAAAGTCTTAACATGCCATCAGAGATGAGGTATATAGCCTAGGTGAACCTACCAATACGTTCGGTTTGTGGTAACCCGCCGTAAGCAATTGCCTCAACCCACCAGTCGACCCTATCGACTTGGCATATCATTTTCATGAAATAAATCAGTCGGAGTGCATTATATTAGGGTATCTACGGTCGAAAGGACTCATAATAGTTATCCCGAAGCATAGGTTCGATGCCTCAACTCGATTTGTGCATGAGTTATAGGCCATTCAAAATTGCTCTAACGGTGGGCTAACCCACCTTAACCCCGGGAGAATAGGCAATATCGGAGCATCCTTGCGCTTGCAATCAAGACATCGACCACGGCAAGCATCGTTCCTCAAACCACCGACCCTTATGATCTCCATGCAAGGCAAATTCCCTAGCTGTGCTAGTGGTCCTATTCGGTAACTGTCATTCAATCATTCAATCATACATACAACTTAATCAGCAGCAGCAGCAGGAGCAGCAAAGCTCGAATCCCAACGGGCGACGCAGTGGAAATTGGCATCTGACGATCCCCCCTTGCGTGATGCACGCCGCAGTCGCCACCTCGCCATCGCAGTCGCGTGTCTGAAGCCGCGACGCCACCCCGACGTCATGGCATGGCAGACCCGATGCGCAGCGTGTGCATGCTGAGAATGCAACCATCTGAGCGCGCCACGTCGGAACGATAATTAATCAAGTCGCGGCGATCGTCCGATTCGCTTCGTTTGGAATGTTGCATTCGCATCACTGTACCGCGATCATGACACTTCCATCGCCATGGCATGGCAGATTTTGCTCCAACAAAAATAGCGAGGAGCGACAGTCATAATTACGGGCATCGCGGCGCGCCACGACAGATTGATGATTTATGGCATCGCGCTGCCCGTCCGATTCGCTTCGTTGGAAATTTTGCTTCGCGTCACTGAATTTACATGGGGCGGGGCGCGATGATGTCGGGCGCGCGGGGGGTTGAAGAAAGGGCGCGCGCGTGATGAATTGTGTCACGTAATATTTATATAGTAATATATAGTAATATATGTATATATTATTTATTCACGCGACTGCGGCGCGCATCACGCAAGGGGGCGACCGCGGCGTGCATCACGCAAGGGGGCGATCGCGGCGCGCATCACGCGGGGCGACCGCGGCGCGCATCACGCAAGGGGCGACCGCGGCGCGCATCACGCAAGGGGGGCGACTGCGGCGCGCATCACGCAAGGGGGGCGACTGCGGCGTGCATCACGCAATATATATGCGTTATCATAGCATCATTGACAACGCGCCTGATGCTCATTCGGCATCAACGAATAATATCTCGTACGATATGACATGGTACTCGGCAGAAGCCAAACAAGCCATCATGACCGTGCCATAGAATATGTATATCGCAATCTGCCATGAATGATGACCGACGACCGTCTGTCACGAATGATGACAGACGATTGATGAGTGATGGCCTATGACATGTCAAAATTATGACAGTGTGTCATTTCGGTCATCAAGACTCTAACATCCGGGATCACCAGAGGGATTGAGTTAATCTAACTTCGATATATCTTCCTGACTTCTTGGACCGTGCTAAACACCACCGGTGGGGTTGCGTGATATGAGTTGGGACAGCCAAAGGGATCATTTGCAAAAATCGCTGATGTACGTCGCATACTGCTGATTGCTGATGTGACCACTTCCGCGACTCAGATGGGATGGATTGACTGTTTTTTGTACTCACCCATATGGTGCACGATTCCTATAGTTTAGCATTTTTGAGAACCAGTTTTCATGTTGAGAATCCGATATTTGATGTCCACATATGTCAGTTGCATGTTACCACAACCCTAATTTGGGTTTAAAGGTCCCAAAATGGACTCAAATTGCAGTTTTAGCCACATTTTAGCAACTTTCACCTTGATTGCGCCCATATGGGGCGCGATTCCTACGGTCTAGCATTTTTGAGAACCAATTTTCATGTTGAGAATCCGATATTTGATGTCCACATATGTCAGTTGCATGTTACCACAACCCTAATTTGGGTTTAAAGGTCCCAAAATGGACTCAAATTGCAGTTTTAGCCACATTTTAGCAACTTTCACCTTGATTGCGCCCATATGGGGCGCGATTCCTACGGTCTAGCATTTTTGAGAACCAATTTTCATGTTGAGAATTCGATATTTGATGTCCGCACATGTCAGTTGCATGGTACAATAACCCGAATTTGGGGTTTAAGGTCCCAAAATGGACTCAAATTGCAGTTTTAGCCACATTTTAGCAACTTTCACCTTGATAGCGCTCATATGGGGCGCGATTCCTACGGTCTAGCATTTTTAATAACCAATTTATATGTTGAGAATCCGATATTTGATGTCCGCATATGTCAGTTGCATGGTACAATAACCCGAATTTGGGGTTTAAGGTCCCAAAATGGACTCAAATTGCAGTTTTAGCCACATTTTAGCAACTTTCACCTTGATAGCGCTCATATGGGGCGCGATTCCTACGGTCTAGCATTTTTGAGAACTAACTTTCATGTTGGTGGTGACAACTCCGAGATGGAGGATGGTGGAGATGAGACGACATGGGTTGTGTATGCTCTATACGCATGTCGCCCTCGCGGCAGCCTCGTGTTGGCATCGGATGCGGATCGGTGTCATTCCACCGGAAATTTTGTTCACTGCATGCATTGCCTGTTAATTTTGCATCGGCTGCGTCGACATGAGCATAACCGCGTTGCTCTCCCCGCAGCGGAGGTCCGAGGTACTACAAGCGGGCATCACGCAGCTTTCGCCGTTGCAATAAGTGAACGTGCAATGGGCCCTTTATTATGAGTGTGATGAAAACCTCAGATGATAGGGAATTGATGTTCTTTGTGGTTATGACTTATGCATGTTAGGATCTTCCCATATTCACACGATCGCGTAGACGCGTACGTAATCGGAGCAGACAGGATGAAGCGGATGGCCACTCGTTTATTATTTGTGCAGCGGTGATTTTAAAAATATTCATCTCATCAAGCGATCAGAGGAATTCGTCACAATCTATCCATCAATGAAGATATCAAACTATGTTGAAATGCTTACTACTCATCATAGCATTATGTATGGCAGGATGCCATGACGTGAGTTATTGGATCGCCCATATCACATCCATGGGTTTATAGCATAAAACACATTTTATGTTCTCGCTCCTCGCTAGCATAACAACATAATCGACCTCTGTGTGTTCACATCGAGTGTGTCCATGTCACATACTTGTTGCCACTTTTGCTCTACTCTCGATGATATGGTCTACAAGTGCATAATATATACTCGTGCCGCGGATCAAACTTTCCTCTTGTTGCCTCGGCCACGAGCAGCAACTTGCGGTGTGGTTGCAGATGATGTAGTTTCTCCTGGCCCTTTGCCTCGTCCACGAGCAACAGGTGGTTGTGCAGCCGCAGATGATGCAACTCCCCCTCGCCCCTTGCCTCGGCCACGAGCAGCAACTTGCGGCACCGCCGTTGATGACGATGCAGCTTCGCCTCGGCCCTTGCCTCGTCCACGAGCTACAAGTGGTTGTGCAGCCGCAGATGATGCAACTCCCCCTCGCCCCTTGCCTCGGCCACGAGCAGCAACTTGCGGCACCGCCGTTGATGACGATGCAGCTTCGAAAAATATACGAAAAATATGAATGAGCAAAATAATCTTGATTATTATTGTTGTGAACATAACTTCATCATTATTATGCAACTTTCCCCCGGATCATTTCATACACACACACACACACACATATATGTATATACATATATATACATATTATATCACTCTAAAAACACCATATATATATATATATATATGGCCCTGGAAGACTAATGAAACTCCATAATGAAAATTATTTTTTCCAAAAGTGTGCCGTGTGCGTGTGTGTGTGTGTGTGACCTTGCTCATGCATTTGTATCGTGGATGGATACATATTGTTATATATGTGTGTATGTGTGGTGCGGCCTGTGTGGTTTTAGCATGTTTCATATATTACGCATGCTCGGATTTGCTATGCGTGCATGTATAGGCTGTGGCATAATTGTCATTGTGAACATCACTGCATCATTATTAGGCAACTTGCCCCCGGAGAATTTTCTATCCATATTTGTTGGCAATGTGATTCTAGACTTCATCAAAACCCAGCAAAATAATTAAGTAATCAACCTTGTTTTGTTTTTGTGCAGTGTTGTGTGTGTGCGCGCGCGTGCGCACGCGCGTGTGAACATGCTTGTGCGGCATGTGTATGAATGGATGCATATTGCTGTGTGTGGGTGTGTGGTGTGTGGTGTGCAGGCTTTGTGTGCAGGCTGTGTGGCTTTAGCAACTTGTCTAAATTAGGCATGCTCGGATTTGCTATGTACATTTGTATAGTAGTAGGTTGCATAAACTAAATTGTGTATGCTTGGATTTGCTATGTATACTATCTTGTATATAAGCTGTATATACAAGTAGTATACATAGCAAATCCAATCACACTTCTATTGTAGAAAAGTTGCTAAAGCCACACAACATAATACAGCCTATACAAGATAGTATACAGAGAAAATCCAAGCATGCTTAATTTAGAAAAAAATGCTATATCACCCATGCAGCCTATACAAGTATACATAGTAAATCCAGGCCTACATAATTTAGGAAATTTGCTACTAAAGACACAACATATTACAGCATATGCAAGATAGTATACCTAGTAAATCCAAGTATAAGTATACACATTGTGATATATCACAGCATATACAAGTATACATACTCAATCCAAGCATAAATAATTTAGAAAAGTTGCTACATCACAGTCTACACAAGTATACGACATAGCAAGTACACACATACTTAATTTAGAAATTATGCTAAAGCCACACAGCCCGCAACACATAACAATATGCATTCATCCATACACACACACACACGCGCGCACACACGCACGCACACACACACACACATTTAAGTATTTTGCAATCTTCAACTACACGCATACACTTACACACAATGCGTGGTGGTAAGCCAGAGTGAATACTAATGTGTACACTTACACACATGAGCACACATGAGCACACATGAGCACACACATGATTACGAGCTTACCTTGAGGTTTGCTTCCGCTGGAATCTCCACCTTGACGACAATACCAAGTCCGATGCCCCCAAAAATCCAACATCGGAGCATATTTGATTCTGGCCCACCCTCTCGCTCCTTGACATTGTATTTCGATTGAAGATGATGAATGCTATCAAGCTGTGTATTTTCGGGCAATTTGTGTATGGGAACATAGACAACCTTATTATCAAGGCCTTTCATGGGTAGGAGGTCCAAAGAGTCCGTGACCTCCTTTGCGGTTTGCTGATTGGAGCCTTCGCCCCCGCGTCGACGCATGCGCTTCAAGTGTTGGCTGAACTGACCACCTTTCATGTCGTTTCTACTCTTCCCCTCTCTTGGAATGTTGTGAGTGTGCCTCCAGAATGACATGCCGGTGCTGTCCATTGTATCCTCGACCAATATACCAAACAATAATGCGGCACCGACATAATCCCCTGCTTTGTCACTAGCTATACTAGCTTTTTTAACTCTCTCGGGATGCATCTGATGATGCGATGCTGCCGAGAATTTCACTACTCCTAATGCCGTGACAGCACTCTGATTGCTTTGATCGCTCAGCACATTGTACGTGGAGATGTCAAGCATATGCCTTCGTTGCTCTGGAGATAAATCAGGGGCATCGGCCTCCCGGACTTTCTGATATACGCATGCTATATGATGTGAAATTCTGGCCGCATCCCCATAGCCCTCCGCCTGTGTCACCTCTGTGGTAAGTCAGCATCAAAGTTAATAACACATATGTGTGCGTGCATGTAATGAGCGTGGACCTACCTCGGATACGATGTTTGTCGGCGTGCGACACGGAGTGCATTTCGTTGATCGCCTCGCATTGTTTATGAGATATACACTCCCCAACTTCTTTGTAACTAGATAGTGTTGTCGAAGTGCCATGTGGAGATGTCACCTCCACATTTACATCTGATGCAACTACCATCAACAGTGGTCGTTTGCGCGGTGTGGTAGTCGTCACTTCGAAAGTAGCACGATCTGAACTTCAAAGCTCCCTTTCATGCAACACCTCTGCAGCCGTGTCGATGGCAGTCGTGGCGATGTTATTGGCGGTATGCGCTTGGGCTGCAGCATATCCGATCACCAGCACCGCGTCATGTCGCCGCACACAACTGATACAATGCGCACTCTCTGCATGGTGCGCATATGTTTGTGCATAGCTACACGGACGACGCGCGTATTATTACCATTATTATAGAGCGCATACGTTGCCATTATGTCCAGAATTAACATCTGCCGTACTAATATGATAATTCACAATAAGCGTGTGCATGCGTACCATCATCGGCTGTGCAACTTTCCGATCTTGAACGGCCTCTCCTTGTTAACCACTTCGCGGGGAGTTGATTAGTTGCAGCGTCATTGCCGTCTGTCTCAACTATCAATTGTCGCTCTACATTGATGATAGAATGACTGTCCGAAGCCGAGAAAGCAGATACGCCATTATTCTTTCTCTGATCCCGCAACGTCGGCGCATCAGTTTGTATTATTGAAGTCGGAGCTCCGCGTGGATGTCGCCAGTCGTTATCAAAAGGAGGTTGCTGGGGCAACAAGAGCGCGTTGCTGCAACCTGCCTGCTTAGAGACACAGCGCGAACACTTATCGTTGGCCGCAAAGTTTAGGATAGAACACGACTTTCTATTGCTCGCCATATCAGTTGCGAATAGGTTCGGCTACACGACAGCAACTATGCGGCATAATCGCACATACCGCCATTTGCGTATGCGCCATTGACGCTCGGCTTTGAGACGCTCATGCGCGAAAATTCTCGAGACACTGTGTCTAAAAACATTGCAGAAGCTTACGAAGTAATGCCGTGGATGGCGCTCGCGAATTCAACCAACCGGCTTAACAGTGGCTTCACAGTGGCTATCGGCTTCAATGTAAGCTTCTGTAAGCCAAGCACTCAGGAATTTATAAATTCGCGCCAATTCGGCGTTTCAGGCACCGTGTAATTATTGGTTCGAACGAAACCCCCCCCTTCGCACCCGACCATCGTCCCAATTCGGCGTGTGGGGACCAGTACAACATCCATCCCATCTGAGTCGCGGAAGTGGTCATGTACGTCGCATACGAATGCGAGCGCTCTGTTATATGAAATTATGTACGTCCAGTCGCACTTGATGAAATCATATGTGCTGACGATCATTTTATGTGCGCGCATCTGCATCTCGTATACTGTGACATTCCTGCAATTTTGACATCACTGTATGCGTTCGTACGCTGTGCGCACACCTTGTCGCGTATAAAATCAAGACGACTTCTCCGCTGACGCTATTTGCTGCGATTATGTTTGCGATGAAAAATCTCCTCGCGCAATCTCTGCGCTGTCGATATGCAAGCGTATATTATTCAAGTTGCAGATATTCAATATCACTGCGAGCGTTGTCGCTTATGCGCCCACCTGCAAACCTGCGAACAATATGAAAATATACTACGTCTGTCGCTGCACCCACTTGAGTTCTCGAGTATCGTGCCTTGACGAGTTTCTTTTAGAATACCATCTGATACGGCGGGATAAACAGGCGCCGTGAATATATTATCAATATACAAATAAACACTGCAAAGTTGGACAACAATGCGAGTGTACGTAATAGCGGGTTGTGAGTGCAGTCTCTGTAAGAAGATCTGCTGAAGCACAACGCTTCCTCACTTTTGTACCATACGTCTCCCATCATCTTAGATGGTACCGCCATTGGGTTGTGAGACGTAGGTTGAACGACCAGTATTGTAATAACGACTAGTTCGTTCATACTGTGCATGCGTGTTCCGCACATGCTTAAAAGCCAAGATGGTTCTTGTTTGTATTCAAGATGTATCTTTGCTTTGCCATCTTCGAGTTCGACGTACGAACTCTCGATGGCAAGGATGCCAGATGATGTGACATTATCATCTGGCGACATGTACAGTCATCGTCGACCGTACTGACGACTGTCATAATAATATATGACGCGACTCGACATGTACAGTCATGGTCGACCATACTGTCGACTGTCATAATAATATATGACGCGACCGATTGTCATAATAATATATGACGCGACCGACTGTCATAATAATATATGACATGACCGACATGACATGACATGACATGGTATGACATGTCTGACAGGTATGACACGTATGACATGTATGACACATATGTCATCGGTCATGACCCTGACAGGTTGCCTCCCAGGAAAAATCTGTGGCTATGGCAAGATATGAGTTATCCAGCTATCACCGTCGCGTGCATCCGCTTCCTGCGTGTCGTATGCCATCGGCCGCTGGCGACTTAGCTACTAGCTCCTACAATAGACGAGTTATTTTTGTTTACCTCTTACATTTTATACACTCTAATAACTAGGGATGTGGCTGGCGTGTTGTCACGAAACTCTCCGCATCATATGAGGTGGTGTGCTGGAAACAATGAGGATATCAATAGTCGTCGTAAAATCAGAAGACATATCGAGGGTGTCACCGTCATTTTCTGTGATCCGCTTGTGTCAGAGGCTCAAGTAATTTTCTTCTTCTTCTTCGGTTTATCCGAGTCTCTTCGGTGATCCGTCAGCAGATCCCCTACCTATTTAGCGTGTTTCTAGCAAACCCTTAGAAGGCGTGGGCCGAGTTTCGAACATCTCGCATCTTCGTTTCCCACCAACCACCCCAAATACACGATTCGTATCCCGCCGATCTTCTCGTGCCTCGTGGGGCGCGTACGCACGTTATTGCACGCCACGCGAATCGAAGCACGGCTCGCTCGCGCTACGCCCTCGCCTCACTCAACGAAACCATGCTTAGGTCACAGCGTCACACCCTCATAAATCGGTACCCCCACCAAGACAAGAGTGTACGATTCATATCGAGGGGGCATCGGCCGACTTCGTTTGCACTACTAATATTCGTAAATGTACACGGGGCTTCGACTTGTCGAGGCCTTAGATGACAAGGTGAGTCGGTGTCCAACATCCCAATTGATACTCGAATAATATACTTACGCCGATAATGAGGATCATGTCCTAAGAGCGGCAGTAACCCGCTTGCCGACCAGGCAAGTAAAAAACACAAGGGGCTACTCCCACTATCATGGCGCAACCCGAAGGGCTCATCTTGCTAGGACCACAAGGAAATCGCAACACGAGAAAACTACGCAAGAAATCTGCGCCAATTGATATCTTGCGCGCCGGTAAGCTTGTAAAAACTTCAGAGACAAATGACGTGACGAGGGCCGTCCGTCTACCATTTCCCGTACGTAGCATAAGCGGCTGGGGGATGGTAGGGGCCACCAGGATATTACAAACGGCGAACAAGGGGTACCCTGGGGGTTTGGAAAAGCGATATGATACATCCGGCCCCCCCATTGCTGGAAAATTAAGTCGTTGCATAGACCAGATATGCCAGGGCTGCCAAATTTTGAAACCTTTGCATATACATGGGGGGTGCGGCGTTGCCGGGGTGCGACTCGGTTACTTATCGTATCGTGCCAGTGCCGCCCGATCCGCAAAATGACGTCAAATATTCGGTCGCAGCTCGCAGGTTAGTGGAGATCTTTAGATCGACTGGCATAGTAATTTATCTCTACTATGACGGTCCAGTTTTTTTTCAGAAAATCGATACCATTTTTTACTCAGTCGCGTAGACCTCTCGCGAGTGCCAGCCGCGGGCTGTCATCCCACTATTCTCCCAGCCCTCCACCCCCCACCCCTCAGGGGACTTATAGGCATGTCTTGTGGAGTATCCGAGTAGCTCGCACGCCCTTAGCCATCAAGGGAATCACTCGACAACCCACCTTCAGTTCACCCACCCACCACACTGATTACCCCCTCCGGACTTCTATGACTAACCCCAAGAAATTCTGCAAAGCTTTTGCAGGTTTTTCTCGCCCCCCTTAGCCCTACGGCGTACAAATTATCCCAAGGGACCTACTCGACCCCTGTGCACCGAAATATGGCTATGGGCCCTACGCTACAGCTCGCACAATGCAGCTGAATCACTGCCCCTGGGGTTCCCTCCAGAATTGGAGGGCAAACCGTCATATAGATATCATGGGGCCAGCCACCTTCGATTTCAGGGGGTTTACGGCCACTCCAGGACCCAAAGGGGGTCGATTGGACTTCCCTAGGGTCAAGTAGATAACTTATGACGATTTCCCAGCGGGGATGCCGATTTTGAAGTTGGGTCGATATCTCTATGACGGTCCAGTTTTTTCAGAAAATCGATACCATTTTTTACTCAGTCGCGCAGACCTCTCGCGAGTGCCAGCCACGGGCTGTCATCCCACTATTCTCCCACCCCTCCACCCCCCACCCCTCAGGGGACTTATAGGCATGTCTTGTGGACTATCCGAGTAGCTCGCACGCCCTTAGCCATCAAGGGAATCACTCGACAGCCCACCTTCAGTTCACCCACCCACCACACTGATTACCCCCTCCGGACTTCTATGACTTGACCCCAGATATTCTGCAGACATTTTGCAGGTTTTTCTCGCCCCCCTTAGCCCCACGGCGTACAAATTATCCCAAGGGACCTACTCGACCCCTGTGCACCGAAATATGGCTATGGGCCGTACGCTACAACTCGCACAATGCAGCTGATTCAATGCCCCTGGGGTTCCCTCCAGAATTGGAGGGCAAACCGTCATAGAGTTATGAGCAGCGTGGCGTGGGATGGGAGCAGCATCAGTCGAGTGCAACATGAGCATCAACAGCACTCTCGCTCTCGTCTGGACCCGGTCTCCTCTTGTCCTTATGGACGAAAATAAACATTTAGGGTTTGTAACTCTGTGGGGTCCATAATTTCTCCGAGCCTCTTCGATCGACTGTAACGTCGACCCTCGCGTGTCGCAGGCCGCGCAGCGCCCGCTCGGAGAAACTCTGGGAACAAGAGTAGGACCCGGTAGGAAGAATGAGTAGGAAGAAAGCATTTCTATAATTACCAATAACAAGAGTAGGACCCGGTCCGTGTCACTCGGACTGTTTAAAACTGTACTGTAGAGCCCTAGAAACGTAGTAACTGCAAACTGAAACTGCAAACCCGTAACACCGGAAATCTCTTTGTTGGCT
Source organism: Cymbomonas tetramitiformis (assembly GCA_001247695.2). Classification (NCBI taxonomy): domain Eukaryota; kingdom Viridiplantae; phylum Chlorophyta; class Pyramimonadophyceae; order Pyramimonadales; family Pyramimonadaceae; genus Cymbomonas; species Cymbomonas tetramitiformis. The sequence goes on from LGRX02033388.1 coordinate 61,596, forward strand.
TCACGCCTTTCGGAGGATACAAAATTCCATCGCATTTGGCTGCAACGCACGAAACAAGCAAACTTCTAACGCCAAACGCAGGAGGAATACTCGATTACATTTCTGTCGATACCAAGGAGTGCCCTGTGCTTGCAATTCGATATCACAGCGATCAATTGCGCTATGATGCACTTTCTACCGACTTAAAACATCTTCTAATTTATTGCCTGTTTCCTGGACACTTGCGCACTTCAGTGTTTTTCGTACGTGTATGAAAAAATGAATGCAGACGAGGACATGTTCACCAATGAAGACACGGTGGCAAATATGGTCAAGCTTCGTTTCCTGGATGAACCCTCCATCTTGGTCCGAACTTACACCTAGTATCCAAACCAGTTGCACGCCATATGGTAGAATATTCAGCGGACTATCCATGGTGTCCGTTTCGCAAGGCTCATGCGAGCCTTGCGTACATCATGTTCTCAGATGTGAAAACAAAACTTTTAGCGAGAGACTAAACACGCGCGCGTTCGTGCGTCTGATCTGCGCCTGGTCTCTTTTGTGGACCCACTAGCGTTTCGCACGAACTGCCCTTAGCTGCACTTCAACACTTTATCTTCATATTGATGTCGCCATTGAGGTCTTCATATGAACAGCTGTTTGTCTCCCACGTGATGTACACTCTGACTCCTTGGCAAAGTCGGGTTTGGTTTTCATGTGTTCAACGCCGAATTTCGGTGGTTTTTGGGTGGCCTTCCTCGCCTACCACTCACAGTCCTCTCTTTTGGTCTACCATAATTTATCAGTCGCTTAGCTCACGTCGCGATTCCCTCGGGGCGCAGAAAAACTTGGAGCGAAGATATGAGGAGGAGGAGATCTATACCCTAGTGGGAAGCGTGCTTGTCTCGTTAAATCCTTTTCAGAAACTGCCTTTATACGGGGATAAAATCCTCGATAGGTATGCTTGATGGCCTCTGCCCTGGAGCCCTGCTGTACTTTCAACTCGACTACGTCTGAGGCTTGTGTTCGGGGGGTCAATTCAGATGGAGAACCTTAAAAGGTCGTCTTTAGGGTTTTAGGTTTTAGGGTTAGGGGAAAATGCAGATAGAGACCCTCCAAATATGGTCGTTGCTTTTTGCACCTTACGAGTGCTCTCCCCGAAACTGTCAGGCGCTGCACGCTTCACTGCTGCCCCTCACTCTTTGCTTAGTTGTCGTAACTTTCCACGTAGGTTGTGTGCTCCCCGAAGGCTCACGGCAGCTTCTGTGGTCGCGTATCCCAATATGAGCTACACAGCTGCCCGCAGGTACAGCCAGGCGAGCCCCAGTTCCGAGCCGGAGCAGCCCCCCCACATCTGGGGCCTTGCAGAGCGCGCTTACCGTTCACTACTCTGCAACTGGTCCGATCAATCGGTGATCGTCTCGGGGGAGAGCGGTGCCGGCAAAACGGAGGCAACACGGCGCGTGCTGGAGTATTTTATGGAAATGAGCCGGCGCCGCGGTGGAGAAGATGATTTTGCGGCCGGTCTTGAGGGGAAGATCATGAGTGCGCAGACCATTCTGGAGGCGTTCGGCAATGCAAAAACCATTCGGAATGACAACTCCAGTCGCTTTGGCAAGTGGATCGAGGTCGGCTTTTCCCGCGCCGGGCAAATCCAAGGTGCACCCGATCCTCCAGCTTTGCGCCGCATTGATAGTTGAATTTGCCGGAGACTTGTTGGTTTGACATTTGTTGTCTGCCTCTTATTGCCTACTGCATCCTCTGGCTTGTGGCCTTCACCTTTGGTATCGAAACGACCTGCCCTGCTCGGTGCTCTTCGCCCTGTGCTGTTTTCATGCTGCCAGCCAAGCGGTCGCCGCAATACTCGATTCTGTGCAGAACTCATAGTGACAGCTATCATACCTCCACAACCACTTCGAAGTAATGCCAGGCAGTTACAAATGAAGTTGTTGCAACTTTCCCCTATGCTTTCGGACGTCCATAGTCACTGACCGTCCAAATCTTCCGGCCACGTATCGCCACAGAGGCAGTAATTCCTCCCCATTTTTTCAATTGGCCCTCGCTCATGCAGGATGGGCCTCGCTCATTTGCACGGAGCTGCACTAATCATCCATTGCCCGCGCTTCTCGCAGTCACCTCGCATACCTCCACCTGCCCTGCTGCTCAGAGTCGCCCTGCACTGCGCTCTCGCACTCTCGCTGCCCTTGGACAGAGTGCCATCTTGCACCCGGGATGGCCCCAAAAGAATAATCCTCAGTCAAGGGCATGCTGGGCTGATGATGTGCGGTATGCGGATGCACTTTTAAGGGCATGTCGGGCCGATGGCGCGAGATGTGCACATGTGAGGGCTTGCTAGCTGATGGCGCGAGTTATGTGGGTGCAAATTCGAGAGCATGTTAGGCTGACGGCGCGAGGTATGCACTTTCGAGGGCATGTTGGGCTGAAAACTCGAGGGTATCCTGTGCTGATGGTGCGAGATATTTTGGTTATGACCGATACCGCAGGAGCTGTTATCCATACCTACTTACTGGAAAAGTCTCGGGTACGCTGCACTTACAGCCCCGCCTCGAAACAGAGATCAAGCATCGACTCTGAAGTCGACTTTGTTGCGCTTCGACTCACATCGTGGCAATTAATTAATTATGGGGATTGAAAGCCCTCTTGCATTCCCAAGCGCCTCTCTCGCGAGTTTAATAGGAACTCATCTGTCCACTTGCATCCACATTTCCCTTCTTTGCGACATGGCTTGTATTAGATCAGTCTGCCCACACCCCCATCTCCCTTTCTCGCGACGTGAATAGAGGATGAGTTGCCGCTTGCACCCTCATCGCCGCATATCTTGGCACGAAACGGATCCGATGAAATTATAGCTACCCCCTCTCAGTTGTCGCAACCAACTAATCACGCCTACCAACACTTGGGATGGACGGGAGCAAGCCTCACTGATCAAGAAAGCTGAGAGAGCCAGCGTCGGCTGGAACGGTTTTGTGTATGCCGTGACGTGGACGTTTGTGGCGTCTCCGATGCTGCAGGTGGTGAGCCTTGAGCCGGGGGAGCGTAACTACCACATCTTCTACGAGCTGCTGCAGTGCGCGGAGGAAGACGAGCAGCTGCAGGGGGAACTCGGCCTGGGTCAAGTTGCGTCATACCGACTCCTCAACGAGGGGTCTACCTTTACCCGTGATGACGGTGTTGTAGACAGCGACGAGTTTCTGCATGTGAGTCGGAATGCGTTCCAGGCCACCCTATCTTCTAGTCTGCTTGCATGCCCACCTTGACCGGGGCAGGGGCTTCAGTGGGCAGGGCGCAGCCCCCCCCCTCTTGTCCGCCCTCCGCCGAGCCGCCTTCTGACCACGGATCTTTCTTCGCTTGGCAACTGCGCTTCTGCCTTGCGCTGTGCCCCTCGACCCAGCGCGCCGACGCTTCATTTTCATGGACATCGCGGCATCCGAGCGACGGTATTGGCTCGCAGCCTTCATGACTCCTGACTGCTAAAGAGGTGTGAAGGCCCATGTGTTGTGGGCGAACGTGGCGGAGCAGGTGCGCGAGGCGTTGGCCGCCTTCGGGTTCTCCGAGGAAGACATGAGCAGGATCTGGAAGGGCCTCGCTGCAGTGCTGTGCTTGGGCAATCTGCAGTTTGAGGTGGCCCAGCCGAGGCCGGGATCTCCTGCCGAGCCGCTGCCAGTGATACGATCGCGCCCTGCACGTGCCCACCGGGGGAATGCCGGGGTCGGTGCTGTGGAGCCGGCTGCCTCGAAGCTGAAATGCGGAAGGCGTGCGGGCTGTCACAGGAGGACCAAGTGCAGACCAGCACTAGCGTCCAGGACGGTAGCAAGATCACGAACTCGGACACCCTCCTTCAGGTGGGCCGCCTGCGACGCGCAGCGCAACGTGGCGACGACTCGCTGTAGTGCTGCCGCACGACTGTGGCAGGAGGCTGCACGGCGCTATTAGTGGCTGCCGCGACCGAGGCGCAGTTTAAGGGTTCCAAAGGGGGGAGCGGTTGCAGGCAGCAGGCCTCCTGTCCGTCAGCACCGAGGACCTCCAGGCTGCACTGCTGTTCCGCACGATGGTGGACGCTCGCTCGGAGGTGGGCCCACCGGCCCCGCTCGCTTCCCTTGGTGCCCTCGCCGCCTTTCGGCGTGTGAGATGGCTCCCCCCTGGGTGCTCCCCCCTGGGTGCGGGAGGTGCGCCGCGCCTGTGCTGTGGGCAAGGGTCCTGGGAGGTGATCTGGCAGGAGAGCGGACGCAGCTTTGCAAGCGCTGCTGCGGTGCCGTGCGCTCCGGCAGGGCTCATTCTGATTGGCTGCTCTGAAGAGTTCTCGGAGTGGAGAGTACAGGGTGGTGCAGAGAGGTGAGATTTGGAGTGGTGCCGAAACGGAATATGGGTGTGGGGGATTGGGCAGACGACAGCGCTGATTGCCTACAAACTCCACGAGGCGAAAGACGCCCGCGACGCCCTGTGCAAGGTGCGTCGGGTGAGCTGAGGGGAGGATTAACAAGCGACGCCCTGTGCAAGGTGCGTCGGGCGAGCGGAGGGGGGGAGGTTGAACAAGCGACGCCCTGTGCAAGGTGCGTCGGGCGAGCGGAGGTTCAGGTGGCTTCGATACAGCGGAGGTTCAGGTCGCTTCGACACAGCGGAGGTTGAGGTGGCTTGGATACAAGCTCAGATACATGCAAGAGTGCGAGCTGGGGACCACATTGCGAATTGCCCACATCCGGAAAGTGAAGTTGCCCACTCGCGACTCCCGGAACTGGCCTCGGGCGCTGCCTTCGATGTCGGGGGCTGACGCCTGTCTGACCGGCGGCGGGTTGGTTCCACAGCGCCCCTGGGGTACCGAATGGGCAGGGACGGCAGGCGGAATCCGGCGGCAGTCTTATGCAGTCGCGGGGCTGTGTCCAGGGTCCAGGTGTCTCAGGCACGACTCGCCACGTGAAGGGTTCCGTGGCGACACCAATCTGGGTGGCTGCCCTTTGATGTATTGAGACTCTCATATTGCTGAAGCGGGATGGGGAGGGGCGCGGCGAGGGGTGGGGAGGGGCGCGGCGAGGAACTCAGGCGGTGTATTCAAATTTATTCAACCTGCTGGTGGCACGAATCAACGAGCGTCTTTCATCCGCGGGGTGCCTGGTGCGCCCGGCCGACCCGCTAGGAAGAACGAGGAGGACAGCCCGTGTTCACTCGAGCCTGGCGCTAAAAGCTCCTTGCGACATCTGGTCAGGAGACTGGGCTGCAGTGAAAGCCCTCGCGGCGATATGTAATGGGGTCCCTACATTACGACAGGTAATGGGGGCTCCATTTGCCTAGTCCACCAAAAAGTGCATCTCACGCACACTCCTAATTCGCATACGAACGGCATCAGATGGTTGGTGGCATACCTTTCAAAAACCCTCCTCCAAGGCCTTGTGATTCTCTTCCGTCACCTCATATTTGCCCAGGATCCCCCCGCAAAGGTCATCTTCGCCAAGTCCCACGTGTCCGGGATGACGTAGACCAAACACGGGTCCGTCACGGTCCACCCGTGGGGTCTACATCATCCAACACGGGTCCACCCGTGTTTGGTCTACGTCATCCCGGACACGTGGGACTTGGCGAAGATGACCTTTGCGGGGGGATCCTGGGCAAATATGAGGTGACGGAAGAGAATCACAAGGCAGTTTTTGAAAGGTATGCCACCAACCATCGGATGCCGTTCGTATGCGAATTAGAGTTGTGCGCGAGATGCGCTTTTGGGTGGACTAGGCGAATGGAGCCCCCATTACCTGTCGTAATGTAGGGACCCTTGCACACTGTAACAGCCCTGTTTGAGTCTTTCCATATGGATGGGAGATTTACTCTGCATCGAGGAAATCCTGAGTGGTTGGGGGGACAGGGTGAGACCAACCGCACAATTGGCATGTTGGACATCTTCGGCTTCGAGATGCTGCAGACAAACAGGTGCCGTGGCAGATCCACCCGTCCACGGTGGCTAGGTGCTTGGTGCAAGCGAGTGTGGCGGTCCGGGCACACTCCGTGATCCCGCCGACGTGGCACAGCGGGATGCTGCGCAATGGATCTGCGTGTTGCAGATGCCGCGGTGTCTTGAGGAACATGTGTGCTCAGAAAAGTGCACAGCAGCCTCGGCGGGCTGCAGGGCAGAGGGGGCCAATCTGCGGAGGGGAGCGAGGTAGAGTAGGGAGGGCAGGAGCAACGATCTGATGTGGTCGCGCACGCGATGGAGTCCTGGCTGTGTCAGGGGCATGGGGGCTTGTTGCCAAGGAGCACGCGATGGAGTCCTGGCTGTGTCAGGGGCATGGGGGCTTGTTGCCAAGGAGCACGCGATGGAGTCCTGGCTGTGTCAGGGGCATGGGGCTTGTTGCCAAGGAGCACGCGATGGAGTCCTGGCTGTGTCAGGGGCATGGGGGCTTGTTGCCAAGGGAGCACGCGATGGAGTCCTGGCTGTGTCAGGGGCATGGGGGCTTGTTGCCAAGAAGCACGCGATGGAGTCCTGGCTTTGTCAGGGGCATGGGGGCTTGTTGCCAAGGAGCACGGGCTCTTCACGGGCTGGAACAATTGCCCGCTCGCTGCAGAGGGGGCGCTAGGAGCAGGGCACGAGGAGATAGCCGCCGCAGGAGGGGGGCGCCCGCATCACCCACTGGCCGCCGGGGCTTGCCTGTGCCCCCAGGGGACTGGCATTCAAGGGGTGACGGGGGGGTGAGCGGTGCGGCAGCTTTGAGCAGCTGTGCATAAACTTCTGCAACGAGCGGCTGCACGTGCACTTCAACGAGGAGTGCTTCCGCATAGAGATGGAGGAGTACGCCGCGGAGGGCATCGCCGTACGGCCCGCTTCACCGGCCCACAGATCCCATGGTCGAGGACGTTACCGTATAGTTCCAACACGGTCGAGATATCACTGACCCCGAAATTCGAGATGATCGCGTGCTCATGTTTGATGCTCGTTGTTCGATGTTGTCACTGACACCAATAACATTGTCATAAAGCGCCATCGCCAGCGCCACCATCCGCCAGAATGCGAGAGGGACTCAAGAATTGAGCAGAGTGTCAATATGTATGTATATATATATATATATCCCGTTGAACCCTTCAACGTGACAGGATTGGCGCAAGTTATGCTTGAGCGGCATCGTCTTCATCGAAACACGTCAGCGGCTCTCACAACTCGCAGACTTTGAGGAACTCTCAGAACCCTCATATCCGCTCTCGCACACCGTTAAGCTACCTAAGCGAGATCCAAGAAACTGGTGTAAATGTCAGGGGTGTATGAACAGTATCCATGTACTGGACGGGTATCTTCAGGAGCTGTGCTAAGCATAGCGTTTTGACTGCTCTATCTGCGCACCTCAGCTGTGTCGCTGAAGCCAGTTCACCTATGCCCCCGAGCTGCCCGAGCCATCTCCCCACCACCAAGTCTGCGCTCAGATCCGCCGCTCTGCTCCAAAGCCTGGTCTCAAAAGAGCTTGTCCACCACCACACGTCCGGTGTTCATCATGCATTCAGTGTGATTGGCCCGCATCATGCGTTCAGTGTGATTGGCCCACAGGATAGGCGAAGGTGAAGGGAAATGTGGTGAGGGCCTTCAGATGGAGACCATCGAGTATAATGACAATTCAGAGTGCGTCGCCATGCTGGAGCGGCGGGGCACCGGGGTGTTCGCGCTAGTGGACGACGAGATTCGCACCCCAGGGGGCTCTGACGCCAACCTCCTGGAGAAGATGTTCGGCGAGCATGCGAAGGGAGCGTACCTGAAGCGCGCCTCCGGGCGCGAGGGAGCCAACTGCTTCCGCATCCAGCACTTCGCCGGCCAAGTGCTGTACAAGGTGCTTTGCGTACATCCCTCCATATCTTACATCTAACAGACCAAGTGCTGTACAAGGTGCTTTGCTGGTGCACATCCCTCCATATCCTACATCTAACAGACCAAGTGCTGTACAAGGTGCTTTGCGTACATCCCTCCATATCTTACATCTAACAGACCAAGTGCTGTACAAGGTGCTTTGCGTACATCCCTCCATATCTACATCTAACAGACCAAGTGCTGTACAAGGTGCGTACATCCCTCCATATCTTACATCTAACAGACCAAGTGCTGTACAAGGTGCTTTTGCGTACATCCCTCCATATCTTACATCTAACAGACCAAGTGCTGTACAAGGTGCTTGGCGTACATCCCTCCATATCCTACATATAACAGACCAAATGCTATGCAAGGTGCTTTGCTGGTGCACATCCCTCCATATCCTACATTTAACAGGCCAAATGCTATGCGCGGTCCATCCACTGACGTTCATCCCTGCATATCTTACTTCTAACAGACCAAGTGCTGTACGCGGCGCGTGCACTGGCGCGCATCCCGCCCTATCTTACATCTAACCGAAAAAGTGCTGCACTGGCGTGTACCTCTCAATAAGGAGAGGCGATCACAGTCTCTGCAGGAAGAGCTCATGTTGCATTCGCACCACGTCTTGCATCATGTTGATAGGGTTCCACCCGAGAGGCACGGCTGATGTATCAGGCGGGCGGCCGGAGGGCACACCACGGTGCAGCTGACGCAGCGCAGGCGATGCGCGAGGCGGGCTCCCGGAGGGCCGCACCTGACCTGCCCTGCGCTGGGTGCAGGTGGACGGCCTGATGGACAAGTCGAGGGACGCCCTGCATGCTGACCTGGCCGCGCTCCTCTCCCGCTCCGAGAACATGCTCGTGCGGGCCAGCCCACAGTTCGGTAAAGCCGAAGGGGCTGTGGCACCGGATTGTCGCGGGGAGGCGGAGTTGGAGCTCAGAGGGGCTGAAGGACCTGAGCGCCGCCCTTCCAAGCGAGCGCCGCAGCCGCAGACTCTCGGCACACAGTTCTGCACCCAGCTGCGGGCGCTGATCCAGCGGCTCAATGCCACCCAGCCGCATTTTGTGAAGTGCCTCAAACCCAACATGGAAAAGAAGGGAGGTTTCTTTGTGGCGGAGGAGATCTTGACACAGCTGCGCTACACTGGCATCGTAGGTCTGTGCAAAATCCGCCAGGTGACTGTCCCTCCGCATCGTAGGTCTGTGCAAGATCCGCCTGGTGACCGTCCCTCCGCATCGTAGGGCTGTGCAAGATCCGCCAGGTGACCGTTCCTCCGCATCGTAGGGCTGTGCAAGAACGCCTGGTCGTCTCTTCGATGCTCAATCCACCACGACTCAAGCTGGCTGCGGGCGCTGGCGCAGGTGGGGTACCCGGCACGCATCCCGCAGGACGAGTTCCGCCAGCAGTTCCAGTGCCTCTGTCCCTACCGTAAGGGCACGTCGCCAGGGCAGAAGGGTAGGACCGTAGACGACCTGCTGGCGGCGCTGCAGCACACCGAGGACTTGAGCCCCGGGCGCTGGCTGCGAGGCTCCACGAAGGTGTTCATGAAGCACGACCAGTTGGACTCCCTCATGGCCGCCGTTCTCGCCGTGCGGCAGGCGGCGTGCGTGCGCTTGCAGGTGCGTGCATCTCGAGGTCAGCGCTTTGATCGTGTGGCAGGCAGCGCATGCAGGCGGCCTCAGACGTGCGGATCTCACCCGGCCGGCGGTTTTGGTTGTACGTCACGCGGTAATAAGCCTGACCCCCGCACGTGTGGGGAGCTGCGACGGTTGCAGGCAGCCACGAGAGGACATGCCGGCCGTCGGCGATACGCGCGCATGCGCAGCACGCTCGCGATTCTCCGGAGCGCCGCGGGGCAGAGACAGGAGGAGGCTCTGCGCGAGGCCGTGGGGAAGGTGCATGCGCAGGTGGTGTATCGGGGGATGCACCTGCCGGAGGTCCGGGGCGCTGAGAAAGTCCTGCAGCGCCTCGGAGAGGAGCGCGCGTGTGACGGTGCGCTGCGCGCTGCCGTGGCGGAGCGGACCACAAGAGCCCTGGAGTCCGCGCTGGAGCTGGTGCAGGGGATGGACCCGGCGTACACCGGGAGCTCGGCAACCGAGGCAGCTTACCTGCTGCGGCAGCTCCAGCTGGAGAAGCAGCTGGCAGAGGCGCTCGGGGAGAAGAGCCAGCTGGGCCTACGCCTGCAGACCGTGGAGCAGGAGCTTCAGGGCGTGGAGGAGCGGAATGCGGCGGACCTGCGCAACCGCGAGGAGCGGCTCAGGTGAGCGCGGGGCGTTCCTCGCAGGCCTCGCAGCAGGCCTTGTTCCATTTCACCGCTGCCTGCTCTGCTGCTGTGGGCCTTCTTTGCCATGCGAGGCTGACTTCCCGTGTCTGGAGATTTATCAGCCGTTGATGTCCGCTTGCATGGTGATCAGGTCCCAGCCGTTGATATCCGCTTGCATGGTGATCAG
>LGRX02033389.1:0-42096 GCA_001247695.2 Cymbomonas tetramitiformis
TGACATAAGCTTCCTCTGCACCATGTCGCAGGGCGCCTGACATAAGCTTCCTCTGCACCATGTTGCAGGGCGCCTTACATAAGCTTCCTCTGCACCATGTTGCAGGGCGCCTTACATAAGCTTCCTCTGCACCATGTTGCAGGGCGCCTGACATAAGCTTCCTCTGCACCATGTTGCAGGGCGCCTGACATAAGCTTCCTCTGCACCATGTTGCAGGGCGCCTTACATAAGCTTGCTCCCGAGCTGGTTCCCGGGCATCCCTCTCTTTTATGGTGCGCCCTTGGGTCCTTCCTTAGTTCCCTAGATATAGAGCGTGATTAGGAGATCTGCATGCTTGCGCTTGGTCTTGTCCCTCCAAAAACCAATACTTCCTGCATAGAGGAACCCTTTCCATCGCAAGGGGAGCACACCCGCTGCGTCAGCGTATTCTAAAGGGTTTCAGTCGGTCTAGGTCTAACTATTCGTTCTTTAGGTCGCGACTAATCGCACGATTAGTCGCATTTTAAGGTGTCCACGATTGGTCGCATTTTTAGGTGTCCTCGATTAGTCGCATTTTAAGGTGTCCACGATTGGTCGCATTTTAAGGTGTCCACGATTAGTCGCATTTTAAGGTGTCCACGCATTGGTCACATTTAAAGGGGTCCACGATTGGTCGCATTTTAAGGTGTCCTCGATTGGTCGCATTTTAAGGTGTCCGCGATTAGTGGCGACGCGCAACTAGTAAGACCTAGCAGTCGGTTGGGCTATTCCAACTATGTGGAGAGTATAGCATGGCTCGTTAGGCGGCAGCCGGGAGGAGCGGGTTTTGCAGGGCGAGACGCACTTCAGGCGTTGCAGTATCCTCCGGTGGCTGCGCAAGTAAGTCGCCCATCTGGCCATGCGCGCGGTGCTCCGGCCGTGGTGCAGTCTCCCAAAAGATCCTGCGGCCATGGAAGCCCCCTTGTCAGGCCGCCCCTGCGCCTCCTTTAGTGGCCAGTGGTAACAACCTGACGCCTCCGATCGCTACCATCCCTTTTCCACAAAGTACAGGGCTGTTATTGGCTGGCATCCGTGAGGAAAAGGTGATGGCGAGGCTGGGGACTCCACCTCGGCTCCCTGTTAGTGGGCGACACAAGAAGGTTTCATGATTGGAAGGTTCAGCCCGTGACAGGTGGGTGGAGCTAGGCTAGTATTCGAGCGGTCAGAGGGCATCGCAGCGTTGACAGATGGGCGAATCTAGGCATTGAACCGTCGCTGCTCTGTCAGCAAAGGGGCAAACCTTGCATTTGAACATTGCAGAGAGGCCGCCGCCTGTGAGGACGGATTGTCGGTGCCGAGATGGGAGTGTAGACAGAGACACCTCCACTGTGCTGTGCATAAGAGGGTGGCGGGGTGCCAGGTCACGAAGCGAGCCAAGTTTTTGCATCAGTTTTCCACTCAGCTTGCGGCTGTGAGGAGCACCCGGCGCTGCCCTTTCCGCACGGTGCGCCACTTCCTTTTTGCCGGGGCAAGGGGCGCCGCCAGCTGACCGCAGGAAACTCGTGGGGGGGACTTTGACAAGGTTGAGCATCAGCTAGGAGTAGCCCCGACAGGTGTCGGCATTGACGGCCTTGTCTGGTTCCTGGCACGTTGACTGCGGCACGCTTGGCAGCGCAGGACGTGGATGCTAATGCTCTCGGCTGGGCGCTGTCAGCGGTCTCCTCCAGGTATGACTTCAGTTAGGCATGCCTTTAGGCTGGTCTACCTTCTACCCCTGGTTGGGACGGAACTGTGGCCTCAGAGTCACCACCAGAATAATCGGCCACGGCACTGGTTTTCACGGGTCAGGTGGCATTGCCAGGCTGGCTTGGGATCGCTGCGTCTTGCATGTGCAAAGGGATGGGATTTAGGCGGGACAGGTGGCATTGCCATGCTGGCTTGAGTGCCACTTGTCGTGCTTCCACAAAAGGGCAGAGCAGTCGTTGCGGGCAGAAATGGCGTGGGCTCACTAGGCTGCAAGGGGATGATGAAGTGAGGTGAGATGTTATGTCGTATGGAACGCGGAGGATGGAATGCAGGGCATTTCGGGTCAATGGTCCGGATCATCCCGCTGCGATGCTCCCGCTCATTGACATGTGCAACCACAGGTGCGATTGGTCAACCTCAGCTGTACACTGAGCACTTCCGCCACATGCTTCACCCTCGATGTGCTGGCGGTTGTTGGATGCGGGGGGCTGGCTGGGATTCACCGCATGCGCTGCGACTGACGGATGGGGAAATGCGCTGCGACTGACGGATGGGGGAATGCGCTGCACGACGGATGGGGAATGCGCTATCAACGGATGGGGGAATGCGCTGGGCGACTGAAGATGGGGAAATGGGCTGCGACTGACGGATGGGGAAATGCGCTGGCACGACGGATGGGGAATGCGCTGCGACTGAAGGATGGGGAATGCACTGCGACTGACGGATGGGGAAATGCACTGCTAATGACTTGATGGAGAGATGCGCTGCGACTGAAGGATTGGGAATGCGTCATGCACGACGGATGGGGAAATGCGCTGCGAATGACGGATGGGGAAATGCGCCACTGAAGGATGGAAAAATGCGCTAATGACGGATGGAAAATGTGCGCCAAGTGAATACTTGATGGTAGATGCGCTGTGACTGACGGATGGGGAAACGCGCTGCGGCTGACCTGGATGGGGAACGCGCTATAATGTGACGATGGGGGAAACGCGCCATGCACGACGGATGGGGGAATGCGCCATGACTGAAGGATGGGGAAATGCTTTCGCACTGAAGGATGGGGAATGCGCTGCGACTGACGGATGGGGAAATGCGATGTGACTGAAGGATGGGGAAATTGCAGCTTTGACAATAACTGCACAACCATACCCGACGGCGAAGGTGGCATCAAGCTGGTCGCGTTAGCGGACATCGCAGCCGATACTGCGCTGCTCATCAACTACGGTGCGCACTAATCGCAGAGGTCCCAACATTGCCGTCATGACGCTCCGGTTCAACAGGTGTGAGGAGGTCACTGCCGTGATGCTCCGTTACAGTGGGCGTCAATGAGGAGGTCAATGTCGTGATACTCGAACACGGTGGGGGTTAGCAAGGAGGTCAATGTCGTGAGGCTTAGGGGGTCCCGTTTTCCGTTAGTGAGCTCCGGAAAATGCGGATGAGTGTCCCGAAGGGTGCGCTGAATCCTTTGATCCCCATAGCGCAGCCGATCTTCTGTGGCCACGTGATGCCAAAGGAATCGGTCCAAGGATAAGCCACACAGACGTGCCAAATCTCGGTTGACCGCACGTGCGTGCCCTGTTTCTTATTTGTGTTTGCGTGAGACGCGCATGCCCCCCACCGCCTTCTCAGGTTGTGGGGGGTACTTGGAGGGCCCCGGCTGCGCGTCCAGGTGCTCTTGCAAACGACTTCCTTCTGCTGGACTACGGCTTCATTGATGCCTCCAACCCGCATGACTACATCTCTCTTCGGTCCACCATCGCCTGCCATACCTTGACTTGTTTTGCCTCCACCTCGCTGTGGAGGTTCTGATCGTCGTTGCTTCACTTGCGGCCTGTCGATGGGCCTTGCATTTATTGGGGTCACCCTTGAGCTACTCGGGCGGTGCCATGCATGCAGGTTCGACGAGGGGCTGATCGAGATGGCGCGTCTCCTTGCCGGCCAAATGGATGCCGCATTCACTGGCATGGAATCGGTGGTGCGCCCCTACCCCCCCCTACGCCCCCCTAAGGAGCACACTCGTGTGGGCCAGGTCCATGCGCGTGGTGCCCTGATGGTATGGGCCCGTTTGCCGTTGATACACGCGTGGCAGCGGACACATGGCTGAAGTGCATGCCCGCTGTGCGATGGGCCAAAAGCCGAATGTGATGGGCAGCAATCCGCGCAGCTTCCCTCACATGGAGGATGCGTTAATGCATGACACCAATGCAAAGCCCACACAACAGTCGCGCGTGCAAGTGTTTAACGAACCAGGGGGGCATTGCCGTGTATTGCATATGACCTCCTTCACCCCTCTTTTGTTTTGAAGGGACTAACACGTGACTTGAGAGGTCCGATGCGTGCAGTTTTCTTGTGAGTTGTTCCGGTCGGTTACGGCCCAGATATCCGAGTACAGCTTTCCAGATCTAGCGTGGGCAATGTTATTTCCAGCGCATAAAGATGTGAATTGTAGGACGGTGGGTTTTGCGCTGCGCACCGAGACACAACTTTTTCCCAGTTGTTTAAATCACCGAGCCACAACTTTTTCCCGGTTGTTTAAAGCACCGAGCCAAAACTTTTCCCGGTTGTTTAAAGCACTTAGAGCCTTTCTTGGTGAGGCCTCCCTCCCCGACGTCCCTCCCCCGCGCCCCGGCGTTGCCCGCCGCAGGCTTGGGCAGATAGCCTTATGGAAGCGTGGGGAGGGAAAGGAGCGGACGGCGCACAGGCGGCGTGGAAGAAGGAGCGGCTCGTGCAGCTCCGGCTGCTTGGACCAGAAGCTGACTTGGAGGTCCGAGTCGGAGGCCACCAGTTAGTGGACGGGTGCGATGTGTTCCCTGCCCGCCTAGGCAGGTTTGCTTGATTCATAATTCAATTCATCGCACGGTGTGTGGTGCAGCATGTCTGCCATTGATTTCACTCGAACTGGAGGTAGAATCGATGGTACACGGGAAAAGGGCATCACAGATCCCAAAAATCATAATGATAGTGGCATACACTCGTGCACCTGCGCGAATCTGCATTTTTATATCCTCTGACGTGCGGTGCTGATGACTGGTTGTGGTGATGTGAGTGCAGGAGGTTCCTGGCCGCACTTAGGATTCTGTATGCCACCGATGCCGCTGAGCTGGAGAGTGTTCCGTTCCGTGATCTTGGCAACACGGTAAATCCGTGTGTGTCTGCCCATCGATGGATCCCACTCCGCCTTCTGTGCCAACCCTCGCGCACCATCTCAAGAGTTTGAGGGGGGCCGAGAACATGGGAATCGGGTTCATCATGGGGCGCTGAACCGCGTGGGATATGGACGGCAATCGACGGCAATAAACGGAGCGCCGCAGTATCCATCAATGGCTGGCATCCGGGCGCGTAAATAGCAGTTTGATTGCCCGGGCATCGAGAGCTGGCAGTAAGTTGGTCGACCAGGAGTTCTTTGGGAACTATCACATCTCCGACCCTCAGCCAGCCTGTGTATTCGTGCGCATGCTGTGGGTGACGCCAGTTTGTTGTTTGAGGGAAGTTAGAGCGGGATGTGCACGTCCTATGTGCAGGAGCCTCATATTTCTCAGATGCTGTGCAAGGAGAAGGAGGTACAAGTGTTCACCACTCTGGTTGGCGCAGCAACCCACGGCCTAAGTGGGTTTCCAAGCACACTGGAGGTGCCCTCTGCTTGCACCCTAGTCGTTTCACGAATCCATTTGGAGGCGTGCTGTATACCGATTCCTGGGCAGTAAACCATGCTGCAGATCCAAGGGGTGCGATACTACCTCGTTCGGGGCATGGCGGAGAGGCACGAGGCTGAGAGATGGCGATGAGAGGCCCTCAGGCGGACCGGGCGGCCTTACCCACGCTGAAGCAGTCCGCAAGTGACAGCGTCGCCGAGCGCAACGTAGCGCTCGCACTGGAATTTCGCATCGCAAAGAAGATCTGTATCAAGACCGCCATCCAGAAGTTTGTTAACATCGCCACAATCCGCCAGCAACTGCCTTAACATCGCAAGGTGCGCTTGGTGCCACCACAGCTGCATGCCTTCTGTCCGAGTTTGCTCAGCGTAAGCCGACACTTGGCTTAACAGCATGACACTCGGCTCCGCGGATGTCCACAGTTCTTTAAAGCCGGACCGCCTTCGTCTGTGGTTCAATGCCAAGTTTACCTCGTTGTTGGATCAATTGATAGCGATTGGCTGCGAACCCTCGCATGTGAAATGTAACACGAAGTGCGCGGTGAATACTAGCTCATGAAAACTCTGAGACTTGAAGCACATGTAAAAGGCAGGAGGTATGACACCCAATTCACCCAGAGTCCTACAAGAGGTGGCTCACAAATTGCATGTGATGCTTCCAAAGATCGTAACCTGCATTTTGAGTTTTTTCAGCTCAGTTGCCATCTGCGGCATCATACTTTATCACAAGCGGCAGTCGGTGCGATTCGAAGCTGTGTTTGTGGGTCTGAAGGAGTGCGCTGCAGAATTGGCTGACACGCCTCGTCCATCATCTGGCCAGATTGACGCACACTCCATGGGAACCATCGTAGTCACAACTCGACGCAATCTATTGCGCACCACACCTCGATGACAGGCGAAAATGTAATGACAATGACGACTTGTAGTGGTTTTTCGACAGGAACTTATGTGACAGTCATCGTGCATATTATAGTTACCTAGGAACGTCGGTGAACGCTTCATGGTGTGGATATATGGCAAGCAGATTATCAGCTGGAGTGCAAAACGGGACAGTACAAACGGATCGTGGAATTTTCAAGAGGCAGAAGACGGTGAATGGAGACGGAGCGGCACCATTTATGTAATTTGCAAACAGATCGGTATGATGAGTAGTTCGGTAGGTCGGCGGGGAAAACAGTCCCAGGAGATATAACTTTTGTGGAAAAATGAACGAGTGGTAATTCGTTCTCTGTGAAGCCACGGTGCCAGTAGAACATGTGCATGAAGGAAAGAACGCGGCAATTCAAGGGGAAAGCTTGCAAAAGGCTGTGTATGCAAGACTTTAGACAAGTATCTGCAAGATATCCTCTCACAGACACGCACGCGCACGTGCGACATGTTTGCTTTGTATGGGCGGCAGTTGCAGAAAGTCGCCGCTAGCTCTCCCTCCGCTTGATGCCACCCCATCGTTTGGGCCGACCTCGTCAAGGAGTATTGATTTGACCATGATAGCTTGTATGGAAATGTTTGATACACCAGCCTTGACAACATCAAGTATGGCTTCACATTCCATAGTATCGGATGCTTCCAATAGCTGCCACATGCATAACCACATTATCAATATGGCGTGATCACAATTAGCACCGGGAGCACACACTATCATTCGGAATGATATGTTGGATCAAGTGTCTAAGCTGTAGTTATCATGGGATCTGTGCCAATCTCTATGACACACGGTTATCATATTCCCTGAACCCTAAACTCGTGACACGGACAATGTAAGTTTGGTGTTTACCACTTATATTGATCGTGTGTACTCAGGACCTGCGAACCACTTTGGTAAGACCACCTGATCAAGGTGGTTCACAGAAGTGAAATTTCACTATGGTGTGGTGACTCACCAAAACGTAAGTGTTGAGCCAGACACTACGAAAAGCAAAACTCCGACGGGCAAAACTGCTCATGGACAGCCTTCCAAAACGAATAAAGTCCGTTGTCCTACCGCGAGAGGCGAGACGTCCTTCCTCTGTAACAAACGCCCAACCTACCTTGGGCCATTTCTAAGGTCCAGTGACCACACGAAAGCAGGAAGGAAATATTTTGGCATTCTGCCAACATCACCGCCCGGATCCTTTTCCACGAAAGACTTTAAGCAAGTGTCTGTGTGTGACCGTCATGCAATGAGCGTCTCTTCGGCAACAAAAGAGCGCTATTGTCGCACTGTGCGCATTTACATCGAGGGGAACTTCGACCCCCTCGCCGAAGGGACAAGTTCAAAGTTAGACCCCATGATGTAAGAATATGTCCGAAATTTTGATGCCCCATATATTCTTGACTGTGGGAGGATTAAGAATATGGCCAGCCTTAAAATGGGTCGGTGCTTCAATTATCAAGTAATTTTGGGTTCCATTCTCACATTTCAAGATGTTCGAGCATCAATGCTGACGCTGCGTTGTACAGTTCACTTGAAGATGTGCTAAGATGGAGTCAATGTAACCCCCTGAGAAGATGCATCCCCGACAGTAATAGGCAAACATTCGATTTTTTGTCACGTCGGAACATCAGTTGAGATGGAAGTAGAATAAACAAACGACGAATGAACGATGCCGTGCAGCAATTATATTCGTCGATTGTATATTGTATATTGTATTTCGATATTGATCGAGCGTTTCCATTCCTTAAAATTCGTGCAATACTAGGCGGATCGATCTCAAAAAGAGATCTCCACTAGGCCATCTGACCGTAGGATCATGTGCGCGACAGTGTTTCGCTTTTTGCATCCCAACATGCCATGCCATAACGCGTGGGTGGCGTCGCGGTAAATGTACGCGACTGCAGTGGCACTGTCATCGTTAGCGTCTGGCGATCGTGAGATCGGAAGTTCGTCTGTGTCGCCCGTTGGGATTCGCGCTTTGCTGCTGCTGATTAAGTAAGTAAGGTAATTTGGTCCGGTTCCAAATTATAAGGAGCAGAGGTATCGCAGCCGCAGTACGGCAGCTGTCACCACCTGCAAACAATTAAATGACGTCTTCGCGCATTCGCGAAAGATTCATTTGCCTTTGGAGCGATAGAATATGGAATTAGAATGGAGCGAGGGTTCTTGCCATGTCATTTTATGTGTTATGATGATGGCGAACCAATCAAGCCGCCCAATTCCCATGTTTGGACCCCTTCCCCGTATCGCAACTCAGATTTTTCATGTGTTCTAGTCGTCCGTGGACCCGGCGGCACTAAAGAAATCAGCGGAATATATATTTGATCGAAGCAAGTGCCGTCTCCAACGTTTGATGAAGACTCGCCCAGTGTTGCGTGGTACATCATATCTTTGCTCGTCACGCACACGACAAATGTACAATGGGACAGTGCGATAAGTGATTTATTGAGGCTATTTCATCCGGGGTTTTTTGTGTGTGCACGTCCAAAATATTTACACGGATCGTTCGACTGCAGCATAGCGGATGCAACGCGAAACGGTGTCTAAAGAGAGTATAATTTAACGCGTAATTCTCGAATCATATCACACGATTCAGGTCAGACAAATATTTCACGCGAGTCGTCTCGTTTGAATATAAAAACGGGATTACAGTCATTCGTCAGGTTGACGCTATCTGTCGAACATTCGACCAGATCGCTCAATGCACATGCATGAATCGGGTGACGCCTGCCGTCAAGTATTCAGTATATGTTCACTATTTTTGGGTGTAGACAGTCATCGGGCAGATGACGTAAATATATAATCGATTGATGTCTTTCGTTGGACGTGATATAAATATGGCTCCCAACATCGTCCAGAAGATTGACTCGACCCACAAGTTTTTGGATCCTTGCGACAGGCGTGTCCACGATACCTTGGAAAGAGATCGATCCTGTTATCGATCTTAATTGTATGACCAGTGTATAATTTCAAGAGCTGACGCGAATTGGTTTTGACGAAATATTCGCATATTCCATACATGACTCGGTCTACCGACGAATGCCACGTCACGCGGGACCGCAACAGACTCTGGCGCAATGTGGGAAAGCGATCGAAGATGAAACTGATGAATAAAGTTGGACGCGTGGAGGTGCTCATGCGGAATCTTTACGAGACTGCAATTCTGCAGAAAACATTTGCAGTAGCTTTTCAAACATGTAGTCCACTGCAGTCAAACTCGCTACCTCAGAATTACCCCGCACACGTGTACCAGGGTCAAGGTATGCTGAAGCGCCTAGAATATATAACCCTTCTTCAGTATTTATGCGTATCGTGAAATTCAACGCCAACACCGCGAGTAAAGTTTTGTAGTGAAAAAAGCGAGGGCCTCGTTAAGGCATTGCACCCTCGCACGAAAACAGGGCACCTTACCTTTTTGTGTGCTCTCTGAAATGCAATTGCTCTTGCGAGGTTAAGAAATTTTAAGGTCGTAAGACAAGAGATGGTAGGATTTGCAAATTCGTCTAAGGGGTACAGGTTCGGCAAAATTTGCTGCAGGGCGGGAGGGCCCCTTAGTCTTCCGATTTTCGACCTTGGAGAAACCGGTCGAAATATCTTTTGATGAGCTTGTACTATATGATTGGAAAGTGAAATTGTGTAGTTTGAGGGCCACTTGAAAACGTATCATTTCATTTTGATTGGGCAGTACAAACATGGTCACACAGTCATTTTGTATTGGGTTAGACCCCCAACCTCGTCGTTGTGAGGTACGCTGCACCTTAATCCTGCTGTTCTCTCATATCTTAATTTTCTAGGGTCAAGGATGTGCTATTATACAAGGGTATATATCTCGCTTTTCGTGGCATCAGCTCAAAACAGAGCGCCAGACCCAAAGGTCTGGAGGTCTCAGTATGAACCTGAGATGCCACACTTTCGAGGTGTTCTTTCTCCCTCCTTTGTTTGCATCGTGCAAGTGTAGTCCATAGCAAACCAATATTAAAGTAAGGGGATGTAGTTTTAAGGGAAATATTTAAGGGAGTGCGTACGTTGCACAAGCTGCTGCTAAAGAGCACGTTTAGTTCCTGCAGATCGATGCGCTCTCTTTCATAAGGGTGGAGCTCTCTCGAGGAACTATCAGACGCGCCCAGCAGTAGTTGATGTTGCTTTGTCTTGGAGCATATATAAAGCTGCTACTAAGAAGCACTTTTAGATCCTGCAGATCGACGTGCCCTCTTTCAAAAGGGTGGAGCTCTCTCGAGGAACTATCAGACGTGCCTAGCAGTTAGGACTCTATATACTTTTTTATATTCAAGCATGGCGACTATATCGTATTTTTAAAGGTAGTATTACTTGCAATTTATCCTCGAGTAATCTAAGGGAATTCATGTGTGCTTCCTGTGCAGGGTGGCTTGAGGGCGAGGTAACGATGAGCCTGCAGTAAATGAAATGACGTGGAAGGTAAGTGTCATGCTGGCATTTCTTCTACAGTAAAACGCGGTCTATAAGAAGCCGGTGCAAAAACGCTAGCGGCTGGCTTCTTAAACAACTTTCCATACGTTTAATATGGCATTTCATTACACTTTCAACGGCGAGTAGCCTAAAACCTAGCGGCTAGCTTCTTATAGGTCCATGTTCTTATATACCGCGTTTTACTGTAATAAGCACATACGTATGACTGGATGCATGACTACGCATAACTTATATAAGTTCACAGCCAAGGATATGTTAAAATTCCAAGCGAGCATAAGTTTAACGCCTCTAGGAAGCCTTACTGGTGCACAGCATATTCGTATACAACCCCACATCCCTGGTCCCAAGCATACTAAAATAAACCCCCACAACCCTGGTCCAGAGCATATTCGCATAAAGCCCCACTTTGCGGGTCCACAACGTATCTACATAAACCCTCATGTTGTCGGTCCACAGCACATTTGCATCAATAAACCCCACCGCGCTGATGATATCGCAATTATTTAGGAACTCAAGTTTTCAGAGCCCTCATTTTTATCGATGAAGTTGTTTTAATATATTATTTTTCGCGCGAGTATATATGTGGAATATGTGTGTGTGTGTGCGTGTGTGTTGGCGCGAAAACGATGGCTGAGCATGGTTGGGTAACTGTAGTGGTGCACTCGGTGGTGCGTCGTGGTCGTGGTCGTGGTCGTGGTCGTGGTCGTGGTCGTGGTCGTGGTCGGGTGGTCGGTGGTCATCGTGGTCGTGGTCGTGGTCGTGGTGGTCGTGGTCGTGGTCGTGGTCGTGGTCGTGGTCGTGGCGTGGTGGCGGTCGTGGGCGTGGTCGTGGTTGTGGTCGTGTGGTCGTGGTCGTGGTCATGGTCGTGGTCGTGGTCGAATCTTGAGCAGCGAAGATACTGGGTCGTAGGAACGAGTCTTGAGCAGACTCGCAGTGAAGACATACAACGTGTCGCGGTAGCGATGCCACTGTTCGGTGGTATTGTGAATCTTGAGCGGCGACGATACTGTGTCGCGGGAGCGA
This sequence comes from Cymbomonas tetramitiformis, assembly GCA_001247695.2. NCBI lineage: Eukaryota > Viridiplantae > Chlorophyta > Pyramimonadophyceae > Pyramimonadales > Pyramimonadaceae > Cymbomonas > Cymbomonas tetramitiformis. The sequence continues at coordinate 11,745 of LGRX02033389.1, forward strand.
TTCTTGAGCAGAATCGCAGTGAAGGCATACACTGTGTACCACGCACAAGTTCGGCTTTGAGACGTTATTTTCCGTATTTCCAAGGGTACGCGTTATCGAGCCAGCTGCCTACATGCATGTCTTCGTACCGCAGCATGCATTCCCGCGCGTGTACGGATAATCACGTGATGCATGCTAATATAGTATGTGTATGCAGCGACATTCGCTCATACTTACACGTATGTGTGTTGCACGCTGTGAATCGCTTCGTGTGTAGCCGTGTATGCTCCGTCGCGCCGGGACACGCGTCGTGATTATCACGGTCCGATTTAACGATCGAATGCCTCTGGTGTTTGGCACAAATCGCACAATGCGTGGTGGTAATATAGAGCGAATACTATAAGACATACAAGCTGTATGTCCTATGTGCAAGCGATTTATAGTTAGCATAGCAATTCCGAATAGCAGTGAACATATTACAGAGTTGTTTATATACGTATACATCTACGTCGTCGTCGTAACTCATGTCGTAATTGGAATAGTGTAACGACGCGACGCCACTGCTTGAATTGCTCGGCGAATTGTTTTTGTGGTTATATGACAAATTATTACGTTATCTTCGTCTTGTCAAATGTATACAATACAGACCGATCGCTCGTGCAACTAGCAAATACTGGTATAAACGACATAATAATACTGACAGCACGCGCTGGTGTAATACTGGTATAAACGACATATCAATACTGACCGCACGCACATGATCGTTCATTAGTGCGAATATCAACTTCTGGTATAATGCCAAATCAACGCGCACCGAAACGAAATTATAGAGACGAGTTTCATTATAATAAAGGAGGAGGAAGAGGTGGAGCGACATTTGGTCAGGTATTACCGTATTTAAATATAACACATCTGGGATGTCGCGTCAATCATGCATGCATCGTTCATGTTACACTGTTGAATTTTAATTTTCATGATCTGCTAACATCTTACCCAGGAAGAATGCATTTCTATAATACCTCTGCTCCTTATGATTTGGAACCGGGCCAAATTACCTTACTTACTTACTTACTTACTTACTTACTTACTTACTTAATCAGCAGCAGCAAAGCGTGAATCCCAACGGGCGACACGGACAAACTTCCGATCTCACGGACGCCAGACGCTAACGATGACAGTGCCACTGCAGTCGCGTACATGTACCACGACGCCACCCACGCGTTATGGCATGGCATGTTGGGATGCAAAAAGCGAAGCACTGTCGCGCACATGATCCTACGGTCAGATGGCCTAGTGGAGATCTCTTTTTGAGATCGATCCGCCTAGTACCAATAACATACAAGCTGTGTCGCGGTAGCTGTGCCCGTTGCACAGCTAGAAGGCGAATTAGGGTTATTGTTTAGGGAGTTGCACGTATATATACGCCTAAACCATACCCCAAACGGGTACGGAAAATATGATCAGATAGATTTACCAGCATTGGTGCGCAGAACCGGCGATTATCTACGGTCAGCTATTTACAGTCGAAAAATATGGGCTTATTAGATCGACCGAGTCGATCGATACTTATGACCTCGATTTTTATGACAGTCGACTCGGACGATAATTGTGACTATCGACAATTATGAAAGTCGACGATAATGACGATCGGCGATAATGATGGCGTCAGCCTTGAGTCGTCGGGTGACGACTATGGACTATGACAATAGTACCGGTGTGCTCATGTCATCAACGATCTGATTCGGTAGAAGACAGTTTATAGATTCGTCATTCAAGATTCGGATGACAGCCTGTATTGATGAAATATTTATGTTTGTCAGCGCAAGGATATACGTACGTGGCTTTTTACTTTGAATTGACGCGCCGACATATATCGAGGGGGTAAACTCGCTCATACGTGTTTTCGCACTAGTTGCTGCGGTCGTTTCTTATATACGACACCATGCGCGATATATTGTTCGAACTATGTTCTCTGGATGGTGGTGAGCTAGGCAAAGGTGGGTGCTGGGCTTGCAGCATCTTGCCGAACTTGGATGGGACCGACCGTCAACTCTTGCGGCAGACGTGCATTAGCATGCGTTTGGCACTCGCCGACGAATGCGATATGCCAATACAAATATGCAGAGTAATCGTAAGCGTGCCTCTCGCAGACTGGGCGTTCAAGGCAATGGCATCTTCGCCTGACCTACGCGCATATCGCCGGTATAAGCGGATATTATGCGAGAAAGCGGCTAGCGGAGGGAATCTGGAGGTGTTGCAGTGGGCGCGCGAGTATGGCTGCCCGTGGGATGCCCTCACATGTTCGGGTGCGGCGGCAGGTGGGCATCTGGAGGTGCTGCAGTGGGCGCGCGAACATGACTTCCCGTTGGACCATCAGTACATGTGAGGCTGCGGCGGCAGGTGAGCATCTGGAGGTGCTGCAGTGGGCGCGCTAGCGAGCATAGTAGCCATCGCTCCGTGGGACGCCTTCACTTACATTATCATCGTGCGGCGGCACGTGGGCATCTGGAGGTCGTTGCAGTGGGCGTACACACATGACTGCCCGTATGGCGCCTTTACATAACGGGGGGTTCTACCTTGGTGGAAGGCGGGCATCTCGAGGTGCTGCAGTGGACGTGCACACATGGCTGCCCGAGCATAAGAGGTCATTACATGCATGTTAGGTTGCAGTGACATATAGCCATCTGCAGCGATATTTCAGTGGGCGCACGAGCATGGCTACACGTGTAACATGAGGCATATGGTGAATGTTGCAGTCGTGCTGCAGGAGGAGGTCGGCATCTGCCGTACTGTGTAGGTGTGCGTGTGACCTGTGTGCATGTGTTTTACAATCCGATAGTGACAGCATCACAGGATATATCTATATATAATCATGATATATTACATATACATTTTGTTTGGGAAATGGTACACCGACAATACCTGAACAACATGAATACAGTAAAATAATGTCCCGACGAATCCCACACCATGTATAATGATCAGGGTGGGCGGCGAACATTGCTGGAGGGGATGGCCCCAATTCTGGACAAAGGATTTCCCCCGCCCCAGCAGCACATCTTAACGCAATGTCTATGGCGGGGGCACCCACCTAGCACCCCTAAGAGTTCCGTTATATATTAGCGAAGCCCCCCTCCCCTGTTGAAACATATATTTGATTTATATGAAAAATATATCTAATATATTTAATACTAGGGGACATACAATGTTGAAGATTGCGCCGTCTTTATTGTATTACCCGCCTTTTGCATTTAACGTCCGATGAATGCCGATTTTCATAAACGCTCTGTAGATTTTGATGCCACGTATAAATGATATGCGCACGTAGAACAGTCGAGGCACATATATGGACAGTTGGGACACATACAGTAATCACTCACCTTTAAGAAAACCGGAGATTTGGGGTCAGCCAGCTAATTTCACCAGCTTGCGCACCCCGCGCGCGCCAGCGCCAGCGTCCTATGGAATCGGTAAGAATTAGCAAGTATTTTCTTTCAATCAGCCAGCAATTTTCTTAAAAGTCCAATGATAAACCCTTAAAAAGGCGACATTTTCAAAATTTTCCGCCTGCGGCGCCAGCACCCATATTTCTTATTTTCGACTATTTCATAGCTCAAAAAAACCAGTCAGCGATTCTCACCAACTTGCGTACCCCCCCCCACCCCCCCCTGAAAAGCTGGCTGGTTTCTTATCGGCGGGGTTTCTTTAAAGGTGAGTGACTACTGTATGACCGATAGGGACATGCCCCTAAATTTGTCAAAGTGTCCCTAAATGTGCCCGTGCGACACATAAATTATAGAGACATGTCCCTATATGGTCCCTTTTGCGCGTCTTACATGTACGCGACTAACACGGCACATACATATGCAACGCGTTCCCCGGCGCGGGCGGGGCAAAAAAAGGCAGCAGTGGCGATTTATCTACGCAATCATATGGCACTGACATACATAGATTAGGATGTGGATACGGTTTCACTTTACCTCAAGCATAACTAGTGATTCCGCTCCTACAAAATATTCATTTATATGTTTTTATTCACAATTCAATAACGACCTGATGTCATTTCACAAAATATCGATGGAATAATCTGCATCTAGAGGAGTGATGAACGATGTCTGATTGTTGCATCGTCTAATTTTTGCATACAACAAACACACGGGGTGTTCTTCTCCGAGCTCGACGTACGTATGTATAGAATCAATACACATGTTAAGGGGTTGCTAACAAACGTGTCTATGTTGTATATATATTGTGTACAATCACGTGGGGTTTCTCCGAAAAGAATCTATATACTCATATTGAAATTCATAGGTACGATTGAAGGCAGAAATAGGTATGGCCCAATGCTTGCAATGACATTATTCACAGCCATCCTTGCTGCCATATTTGAAGCAATGCATGGGGCTGTGGGTATGTCAGATGCCTGAATATAAATACCGATCTGGTCGCTACAGTATGACCACAGAGAGAAGCGCTCTGACCGACCGCTTGAGACGTTTGTACGGAATGCCAAACGCATTGCTGGTGCGGGTCACGTACATCATAACAAACCACGTACTCATCGTAATGGAGATAATCACAATGATACATCGAATACGGCACCACGGGAAAATAATACCCATGAGAAACAACCTAATAAATCTCAGGACCCACGAAGGCAATGGATCAATATATATCGACAAGTTGGCAGGACATTCGATCACGTCCAGAGAATCTTGTTCAGGAGGGAGATCATTGTGGTAAGCCGCTGTGCTTATCGTGTTTCATTTGAAACATAACCTTATGGCTGATTCGACACTGAATGACCGCTTGAAGACTCACACTAAGTTCTCCAATATCCACGAATTTGCTATACTGGGGTGCCCATATGAGGATCCTGATGATCCAAAGGCATATTGTAAGAATCGCTTAGGCGAGGAGCTCTTGCACGCAATTCCTCCTAAGGACATTCCTACGTGCGAATACCGACCCGATCATAGCGGGGATAACAAATGTACGTCTACGTGTGGTGTGTTTTAAAACATACCGACGTAGTTAGAACCACGGGGCGGGCTCTCACATGCGATTCAACGCGAGACAGCAACAACTCATGAGATTGCTGAATTACAACACAAATATGATTTGAAACTGGCTAAGGGTCAAGATGACCTCGATTTGGCAAATGCCTATTCTAAAAATATTACGGTGGGTATACCCACCGTAACGCCAAACTTTGCAAGCTCGTACCGACCGCACAAGTAGGTTGCGGGGGTTAAACATATGGATTTTCTGTGACCCAAGAGGTTGATTAAAGGACGGAAAACTTAATTTACACGACTCCGATAAGTTTTGGGCACATTACACAACCTTGAAGTTGGGGAAATAACGGTGGGTAGAAAACTTCGCTTACGGTGGGTATACCCATTCAACTCTATTTGCAGACTTCTGCAGCTTGGTATAACATCAATATACTTATTTTTCGATATGTACTTTGATTTTGGTATATAACCGACGTACTTTTTGGTACAATATGTGCTGCCACCTCGCAGACCTCCGACACTTGCACATTCAAATTCAGGTACTATGCACACCAAATATACTATATACACAGTGCATTCCGATGATATTCGGGTTTGGGTATTTGGGTTCGTTTGGCCCGTTATCAAGTCATTTCTGGCGCATGTGGAGGCTCCATAGAGATTCACGGGAGTGTCTAGAACAAGTTGGTCACTGGTGACATGCCGTGATTCGCAGCCAATCATCGGTAATTATTGATACCCTTCAGGTGGGTATACCCACCGTAAGCACCTCTTACGGTGGGTATACCCACCCTTCGTAGAATAGGCACAAAGGCAGCGAATGCGAAGCATGGCAATTAGCTGATCGTACAAGAGTACGTGTTTGCTTTTCATTCATAGAAGAGATGCTTACTTGTGAACAATTCCGAGTTGGGAGGCATTCTAACTTGATAGAGCAAACCTATGCATGGCGTAAGACTCGATATGAGCTCATTAATGTGTTGTATACCTACACATCACCAAATAAAGCAGTGAGACCTACACACATGGTGACACGCAAGCATGCGGGTACACATTCAGTAGGCAACACCCTATGTGGAATCACTTCACGGGTATATGATCCCGTGCGGCATCTACCACATCATATGCACATGATATTGTATGTGATATGGCATTCAGTGCTGGCATGCATTGCCCTACTGTACTCTTTATCATCATAATGGGCTTGATGGGTTTGTATTCATTATGTTTGATATGCTGGTGCATAAAATGATTGGTCCTAAACCTGGATCCTCATATTCCCCACTGAGCCATATGTGGGTGATTGATAGAGAGAACACACATTTACATTACACTATTTGTAATCTAAGATGGCGGCTGTCTAGTGTCTAATGCCAATAATGCAGTGAACAGCAAGCGGAACAAAGTAACCCAACAACACATATAAAAAATACGAAGATACAAACGTATTCGGCGTTCCAAATTACGGAAGAGACATTTGTCTCAAATTTTGTCATGAATGTAATTATTATACTTACTGTGATAATGTTTAAGCACAATATTGTGTAATACAATGCGATACAAGACGATTCTATTCAAATGATTCTGATGCGTGATGGCACACTAACGATACCCGGCCAGATTGTCGTTTTATTCATGTCGATCTGATCGCATAAACATCATTTCCATCTATAAGCGCCGTGCAGCTTTTATTCAATCCATATGGTATGCTGCTTCATTTCTTTTTTATAAACGATGATGAGTGAACATGACAGTTAGCAATCTTTATGTGCATATGTCATGTTGACATGACCTATCGATGCCTACCAATCATACTTTAAGTGTATGGCCCAATGCATATGGCATACACCGTGAGATTATATACCACATCGACTACGTACCGTTTGATGTTCATTCGGTATAACTTGCGTATAGATATATTATACACAGTACCCGTTATAATTATAGGAGGTACGAATCACGGAATGACAACATAATACGGCATGTCAAGCCGTATAATAGGCTTGACACAAGCGCGTTACCTCATTATCGTAGTGTGGAAACGAGCGAGTGGGTTCCAAAGCCCCACTCAGGATCGAATCGCAACGTTGTTGCATACCCTTTTCAGATTGTTATATAGCCTGGTTGGTCGCTGTGCAAAAAAGGTTGCGGTACGACGACCCTGCATATATTATACCGCTACGGTGTGCGACGTAGGCTGAGGATTACGTTTCTGCACGGTGCGCACTTTACGACGCAGTGATACATCTCGCACATGCATCATATGTTAATCGCACGATGATGTGCCGCATTCCACAAGTCGCGCAGGCCCCGTCGCGCCGGGATAAGCGTCGTGTTTGTCACGGTCTGGGTGGTCCTGGATGCCTCTAATATACGGTGTCATATCAATACATTTGTATTCGAGGTGGTGGTGTTTTTCGAGTGATATAATATGGACGATGTCTGATTACAATTATTGTTGGCATTTCGAATATATTACGTATACGTATGATAACAAACGATATATCAAAATGTGTGTCTAGATAAGGTCTATTTGCAAAGTAAAGTTTATACGGAACGGAGAAGGACTTCAGGTTTTGAAAAAATGCATTCGGTCTAGGAAACCAACTATGTTCGATGACAATTATCGTTGGCATTATTTTCGGATATATTGCGTCTATGATAAAACGAAACGATATGTCAAAATGTTTGCCTACGAAAGACAATTGTGCCCCCTTTTTTAAACGCGCGTTACAGGGGAGGACGCGCGGAGGGGGGAGTGGAGGGGGTCCACGTTATCCCAAAGGGGAGTAACTATAGTAGTAGCGCGGGGGCAACCAGTAGCACGCAAATTTGTCGCACCGGTCCTTTGATTTGTCGCACCGTGCGACAAACTGTAGTTATTATACCGTGCGCAGAATTGAGTGTGGCGCGCATGTCTGTCGCAGGTGCGACAGACATGCGCGCCACACTCAATTCTGTCGTGAAAATTCACAGAAAATTTCCGAAAATGAAAGTAAGCTAGGGGGGACACAAACAAATAGTACCGCGAGTATGACTTGAAACAAAATAACTAAACGAGTAGTACCGCGAGTGTTACATAAAACACAGGTGTATTATACGATTACTTGGAGATATTCATATAGCACGAGGCATACAAGAAGTAGCAAGCAAGCAAGCATTTCAGATCGATAAAGATACAAAAAGAAAACCGATTACACTCTTAAATAATATTAGCATAATTACTTATTATTACTAGGCTGCTAGTTTCTAATACAAGGGTTCAACTACCCGTGGGCGATATGAAAATCTAACCTAGGAAACTAGAGCACAGTGCACGTTCCAAAATCTTCAGAACCAAAACATTTCCTGCAGCACACGAACAGCGAATCAGTCAGGACGTTGGGGATTGAACCCAATACTGACAGCCTACTGCTGTCCGCATTTCGCCCTCGGGTAGGCGTCTACGTACAAAATAGACGTTTTGAAAACAGCAGCGGAACAGTACGTGGGAAATCTAAAATTCTGAACATCAATAAACGGGGAAACCTAAACAGAGCTAGAAGTCACAGGATGCCGCCAGCAGAGCTGGCGGCGTAAAAAGATGCTGGGCGTATCTAAAAACAAAACCTGCAAAAAACGAAACGCTGGTTAGTAAAGACGTTGGGAATCGAACCCAACCCGTCGGATCGAATCCCGCCGGTCTCCAAGCATCCCTTCAGCTTATTAGTAGGGCCAGAGGGAAAGATGCCGCCAGGAACGTTGCTGGCGGCTTCGGAAAAGGCACAGCATGATGAATTATGGCAACCTGCAAAAAAAATAGAGCGCTGCTCAGGAAGGAAGAATTCCTGTTGGGAATTGAGCCCAGACCGTCAGGCGGGATGCAAAGACGCCCGACGGCCTCCAATCATCCATATATCGCAGGAAACCAGAATGGGCTGCTGGTGGGATGCGGCTCATGTGAGAACATCGCAGGAACGCCCCCCCGCCGGGTTCCACGCATGCACACGAAAACATAGTCAATATGAAATATCGACAAAGAAAAGTAGCGCGCAAAAATCATTAGTCAAACAAAAACACAAGCCGCTGAGACAGCAGGTAGGCGCAAGGTGAGAGCTTGAAGAAGAATGAAAACGTTGCCGACCAGGATCATATCATATCCATTTTTGTCCGGGCCGCGCCGCGTGTCTCCCGATAGGAGTGGTGAGATGATCTTGAATCACGAGATGCGTAAATAATTGGAAATTCCGCATATCTTCGGGGTAAAATATGGAATTGTTACCCGTCTCTCTCGTTGTCGGTTACTAACGATCGATCGAGAGAATCCTGGGTAGGACTCCTGAGATCGGTAGACCTGTTAGAGAAGTGTTGCGACAAATTCATAATCGGAAATTCCGCATATCTTCGTGGTACAAGAATCACTCAGAATAAGAAAACCCGCCAATAAGAAAGTAGCGCTTTCTCGGGGGGTACCCAAGTTGATGAAAATGGCTGGCTGGTTTTTTTGAGCTAAGAAAGTATGGTCGCTTAATCTGACGGTTTCAGATTTTCGTCTCTAGCGTCGTGAATTTCTTATTGGAGGATGCCATATTTGTCACGCGTAGCGTCGAGTTTTTCTTAATCTCGACATGAGATGACAGGTCGGTTGGAACTCAGCGTTGCTTTCTTATCTGCCAAGCCGAGCCTTTCATACTGTATTCTCCGGCTGCTTTTCTCCAGTGTCGACACAGCTCGCGTTTTATTTTATCGCTGCAGGACATATTACACGGAGATATGTTATAATATCATACAGTATGGACGAACAAAAAGTAGCTACTGCAAAGGCACTCAAAGGCCTACTAGATCAGGGCGTGATTACCGACGTGGATTTCAAGAGAGAGAAGAATTCTCAATGCCGTATGTTTTGTCGGCAAAGATCGTGACAGGCATTCGTGAGTCGAGTAGATGCCTTTTGTTAATGTATAATGTGGCACAGTAGATGCCTTTTGAAGACTAGCTGCAGTATGGTGCAGTTATCGAGTGCTGGATAGTATACATACATATATGTATATAACACATAAGCGGGTACTGTACATCGGAAATATGCATGACATTTGTTGAGCTTTAATATTCGTTGGCTTCATATCAATGATTGAGACTAATGATGAATTTGTAATTCGGCCACCCGTGGCATGCATGGTAGCTACGGCGGACGGTTATTGAAGTGGATTATCACTGATAACTGTTAAACGAACCCTATATGTTTGATAAGCCCTATATGTTTGGACTATACATACTGATTACCGTAGGTTGATGAATCCATCTAGCGCCAGTTTTTTTTTAATCGGAGGATTTTCAAGACCTCTCCCATGGAAAATCTAGCGGGTGGTTTCTTACGGTGTTTTCTAGCTTTTGGAGAGAAAACTAGCGGCTGGTTTCTTGTAGATACGGTTTCTTATAGACCGCAACTTACTGTATGTGGCTCTCGTCTTCGTGTTCGTGGTCTTCGCTGCCGCTGGCGGAAGTTCTCGCTTAACGCACGGGGGGTGGAGGATGATGGCGTGCTTATTCGCTTCAAACTCACCGGTGGCCGCGGTGCGGTTCAACAGAATTTTTCGATTTTTCCTGCTCTTGTGCGGTATCCTTTGGGTTGCCGGCAGGCTAGCGGTGAACATGCCAGTGCATGGCGCTTTGCCATCCGCACGGGTCACTTGGGGTGCAGCGCCTTGCACTTCGTGGGAGGCCCAGCAGTCATCGCGGCAATGGGAGCCGGGCTGGGAGGTTAACGTCGCAGAGCAGGATGAGGTCTTGCCCTACACCGTGTTGGACGAACTCCAGCCTTTGGGTAAGACGACTGTGACCAAGGACGATGCTGCCTGGCTCGACACTGAGCTCAATGCCACGTTTGGAGGCCATCCTGACTTCAAGGAGGAACACTGGGAAGAGATGCGTGCTGTCCTTCGCAGATGTGAGAACACCTTTGCCAATACTCCTCATGACCTGAAAGGATACAAGGGCAAGACAGCGCACACCACTTTCTCAATTCCGTTCAAGGACGAGTCCAAGGTTGTTCATCAGAAGCCGAGGAAGTACAGCCCGGGGGAGCATGCAATAATTGACATTCACTGCAAGAAGTTGTTGGACTACGGGTTCATCGAGCCCGCTTCCAAGCACTGCAAGCACGCCAACAACGTTGTGGTGGCTGGCAAGAAGGATCATGCAACTGGTTTGTGGACCCATACACGCTTCTGCGTGGACCTCAGAGGGGTCAATCGACACTCTCTGAAGGATAACATTCTACCTCATCGACCAGAGGAACTGTATCAGAAGGGCTCGGGGTTTATTCCGGATTAAATCTTTGACATTTTTGGATTAACTTTTTCTTCCGGTTAGATTTGGATTAACTTTCTAAGTGACACCATCGAATGACACGATCACATTCCGCCAACATCCGCCAGGATCGATATTGGGCACGAAGTGGGAACTGATTCCGCGCGAATGTGCAGTGTCATCAGACCTGAGACCCCTACGGTCCTGGAAAACGTTAGTATGCTGATAACGACATGCTAAACGCGTGCTAACGACATATTAACGAATTATAACAATGCATGCTAACGACATATCAACGGTCGGTAGTATGTTGTTAGCATGTCGTTAGCACATGTCCTAAGATGAATTTATATGCTAACGACATGCTAACGACATACTACCGATATGTGCTACCGACACACTAACGCAACGTTAGCATGACGTTAGCACGTTCTTAGTAGGACATACTAACGGCATCATAAAGGCATATTAACGGCATACTACGGACATGCTAACAGTGGCAAGCCAAGTGGTTTAGTATGCCAATATGATGTCCATAGCATTGAATTAGTACGTGTTTAGAATAATATGTCCATGCTAACGCAACCATCATAAACGCATACTAAAAACATGCTATGGACGTGCTACGCGGATACTAACACTGATATGATAACTTATGTTAGCAAGTTCATATAGTGCCATTAGCATGCTATGATCGTACGTACTAACAAGTACATACTAAACGCATACTATTGACATGCTATTCACATGTCAACGATACTAGACTAACGACATGCTATGGACGTACTACATACATACTAACGCCGATATGATAACTGATGTTAGCATGTGCATATAATGGCATTAGTATGCCTTTAGCACTCGCGTGTACGAGGCCTATCTATATGCACAATATCACTAGAGGATTGCGAAAATGTGTGCTACTCACATAAAGTGTGTTCACAATGCGTATGCTATGCGAAGGCTAGCACATCACGCATGGAACACTCGAGCATGTTTAATACAATCATATTAATACGATAGTGTAGCTAGCTAGGCACGATGGGATACAATTGGGAAGTCTAGAAACACTAGAACAAGGTATTCGCTTAAGTTTTCTTAAGTTTGCTTAACTTTTCTTAAGTTTTCTTATCTTTTCTTAAGTCCATGAAAATTATACCGCGTGTCATGTTTTATACAATTCGGTCATCAGCTGGCCTTCAGAATGCCCGTGGATGTATCAACGAGGACGCGAGCGAGTACGTCAGAGCAAAAGATAAGAAAAGTCGAGTGAAAACCGTGTCCTGGTGGGTGGCGGGGGACTCGAATAATTATACACAAGAAAACTTAAGCCAAAACCGTGCTCTGGTGACTGAAGAAAATATAAATTGGGTGGCGGGGGCTCAAAGTAATTATACACAAGATATGATAGTCAGATAGATGTCATTCCCGACGACGAGAGCTCGCGCCTAGGACAAGGAAGAGAAATTATATTCGAGGCGACATGGAGGGTGCGACGATGCGCCAATCAGAAACTGGGATCCATCCGTGAAGATTCAAAATTTCACTTCGGAGTTTTGGCTGAGCAGCACACGCGCCGCAAGTCAAAGTCAAGCTTCTCTTTATTACCATTAAAGTGTTTTCTTTTGTTGCACAGACCTTTCGCTGACGCTAAAACGGGGTTTCTGACAACATATCCGACTGGATGAGCTTGTTTGTCGCGGAAAACTACACCGAATTCGTTCATCAATTATCTTCTTTGGATAATTTCTCCGAAAACTGCGACTTTGCTTTTCAACCCTATGATTTGTCGATAGAATTTTGCAGCCGTAGCAGTTGTGGTGACACTAGCTCATTTAGAGCATCAAACCTTGGTTTGGGGGTCTCGGTTAAAGTCCGAGGTGTCACATAATTGTGGTACGCTTCTCATTCACCTTTCGTTCACTCTCATTTCCTTACATTTCACTGACGGACAGACCTTTCGCTGGCGGCGAAACGGCTTTCCGGACGACCTTTTTGACCTGACAGGTGTTTTCCTCGCGGAAACCCACCCTAAATTGATCATGTCTTGACCTGTTTGTGACATTTTTCCCGAAAGATGCAAAAATCCCTCATGACCCTAAGTTGTAGAGGACAAATTCTGCAGCCACGCCAGAATTGGAGACACTAGCTCAATTAGAGCGCCAAACCTTGGTTTGGAGGTCTCGGTTAAAGTCCGAGGTGTCACATAGCTATGGTAAGCCTTCGTTCTTTGTATTTCTTTGTGCTTGGGAACGAATTTTTGTTGTAACATTTTGCGTGGCCTTGACTAAAACTTCAAGCAAGTTGAATCGTGGCACTAGCTCAACAAGAGCGTCAAGCCTTTTGGCTTGGAGATCTCGGTTTTGACTCCGAGGTGCCACACAAAGAAGTTAATTGTCATCATACTCGTTAATCTTCATCTCTATTAGAACCTTGTGCTTGGGAAAAACTTCTTATTATAACATATTGCATGGCCTTGATTGAACTTGCAAGCAATTTAAATCGTGGTACTAGCTCAACAAGAGCCCAAGCGCGGAGCCCATTGAGGGCGAAGCATTGAAGCTTGGAGATCTCGGTCAAAATCCGAGGTGCCATACCCTCTTGGCTGCGATGTGGAGATAGCTCTCCGGACACGCGCCAAGTGGGTTAGGGGGTGGGTGGACCTATGTGACTGACGGATGCTATTATGACTGTTTGGCAGGCCCACCCATTCTTTGCTGGGTGCTGGGACACCTTTGGGACACCTTATACTTTGTGGCAAGTGCCTTCGTGCCGAAAGTCGAGGGTGAACTCAATACGCAATACTTCGAGCAATGCAATGAGGTGCGTTCAACATCTCTTTTGACCTTACATTTCCTTAGAATAGGAGACACGTTGAGGGAGCGGCTGCGATGTGGGGACAGCTCCCTGGACACGCGCCCGAACCTTAGGGGTGTAAGGTTTGTTGTGCACTGCAATTGTCGAGGGGACGGCTGCGATGTGGGGACAGCTCCCTGGACACGCGCCCGAACCTTAGGGGTGTACGGTTTGCTTTGCACCGCGATTGTCGAGGGGACGGCTGCGATGTGGGGACAGCTCCCTGGACACGCGCCCGAACCTTAGGGGTGTAAGGTTTACTGTACACTGCGATTGTCGAGGGGACGGCTGCGATGTGGAGATAGCTCTCCGGTCACGCGCCGAGGTGGGGGGTGGGTAGTCCTACTTTGTAGATGCCGATGGGTCGGGAGTTGCGTGTTAAGAGGGCTGTTAGCACTCCCTACGCGCCCCTGGACCCGCGACGGGTGGTGGCATCATGCCGATGGGTCGGGAGTTGCGTGTTAAGAGGGTGTTAGCACTCCCTACGCGCCCCCGGACCCGTGGCGTCACCGAGGTACGGTGTGGGTTGCGGTGTGTATGGTAGTCGCATGGGAAGTGCGCAGTCTGTCGGTGACGGCTGCGATGTGGGGACAGCTCCCTGGACACGCGCCCGAACCTTAGGGGCTCCATGTGATAGTGGGCGGTACCGTATGGGCGACGGTGTGCATCATGGTGGGAAGGCGCCCGGTTGTAGAAGGTTGGGATGTTCAATGTGTGGGGACAGCTCCCCGGGCACGCGCTTGTAACCCGAGGTATGTTTTGTGGTGGGTTGTCGTGGATGCCCATGGGTCGGGAGTTGCGTGTTAAGAGGGCTGTTAGCACTCTCTACGCGCCCCCGGACCCGCGACGGGTGGTGGCATCAAGCCGATGGGTCGGGAGTTGCGTGTTAAGAGGGCTGTTAGCACTCCCTACGCGCCCCCGGACCCGTGGCGTCACCGAGGTACGGTGTGGGTTGCGGTGTGTATGGTAGTCGCATGGGAAGTGCGCAGGCTGTTGGTGACGGCTGCGATGTGGGGACAGCTTCCTGGACACGCGCCTGATCCTTAGGGGCTCCATGTGATGGTGGGCGGTACCGTATTATGGGCGACGGTATGCATGGTGGGCAGGCGCCCGGTTGTAGAAGGTTGGGATGTTCAATGTGTGGGGACAGCTCCCCGGGCACGCGCTTGTAACCCGAGGTATGTTTTGTGGTGGGTTGTCGTGGATACCCATGGGTCGGGAGTTGCGTGTTAATAGGGCTGTTAGCACTCTCTACGCGCCCCCGGACCCGCGACGGGTGGTGGCATCATGCCGATGGGTCGGGAGTTGCGTGTTAAGAGGGCTGTTAGCACTCCCTACGCGCCCCCGGACCCGTGGCGTCACCGAGGTACGGTCACACCACTGAGGATTTCTGTTAATAAAGTGTTAAAAAGTGTTAATTATGTGTTAAAAAGTGTTAACGGGTAGGAACTGTTAATATTGGTGGTATAAATCCCGGTGGTAAATAATGATTGGCTTGGGAAAAAGTTAAGGAATTATATAATTCATGTTAACAGAATGTTAACAGAATGTTAAATTAACACAATTTTAACAGAATGTTAACACTTAATCGGAGGGGTGCCGGAGGGAGTTGAAATAGGCCCCCCTCGCGAGATCGTTACACATGTAAGGAATATTAACAGAAAATTAACACTTTTAATAGGAATCATACACGTGGCACTCGGATTAACAGTTTTGCCGGATACTAACACTTGGAAGACTGTAAACGGTCATAAATTAACAGATTTGACCGGATCGTCCACGTGGCATGACTATTAACACTAGCACCACTAGATATTAACAGAAATTCCAGATTGTTCCACGTGGCATGTATATTAACACTAGCACCACTAGCTATTAACAGAAATTCCAGATTGTTCCACGTGGCATGCTAAGAGGGACTGCCGATGCTACTAAAAGTACCACTGGAACAGATACGTTCCATGTGGCAAGCAGGCATTCGCTATCTACACAGAGCAACTGGACGGAGCTGATGAAGCTGCGCAGGCGTTCGGTGTCCTCCTTCGATTGCTGCGCGGAGCTGATGAAGTACCTTGCGCTATTGCTTCTTGCAACGTACCGCTTTCATCCCCGGCCATAGGTAAGTCGCGTGTAGAGGTACGCGGTTTCCAGGTGGGCGATGGATAATGACCTTGGTTTCGAGACGGCTTACCGGTAGGAGAAGGGTACGTTTTTCTGCCTCGTTGCACACATACACGCCCCGGCTGTTCATGGTAAGGTCCTCAACAGTGGGGTAGGCGGTCACCATAGCCAGGCGGCACACGGTGTCGTTGGCGGCGGAGTTCTCGGCGGAACGCTTCAGGAAGATCAAGTAGTAAGCCTCCACGGTGCCGTACTCAAAAGCGTCGGCCGCGCATGTACTCAAAGCCACGTTGAAGGAGATACGGGTTTTTGCCCGGGTGTAAACCCGGGATGTGAAGTCCTCATCGCCTCTTCGCATGCGCGAGAATCGAAGGACGTCCATGGCATCCAGGGAAGGGCTTGCGTGATCGCCATAAAGGGATCGGACGCACCCCACCAGTTCCCGGTGCAGACGACCCCCCTCCTCGTTTGCCAACGCAGCGGTTGGTACACCGTCGCGGACGAGATAGTGGCCGGTGTCAAGGAGATGGCACACCTTGGATGAATCGTCAGCCCGGGTGGTCCCAGAATCATGGTATTCGCCGCCCTTGGCCATGGCCATCTCCGTGAGCATGTCCGGAAGGAAGCGGATCCCTTCGTAGCTCCACGCCATGTCGTCCACCGCCTCTTTCGTGAGATACGCGTTCGCTATGCACGTGTCGATCGCCTTACCTCCAACCGGGGCTGGCACCACCCCCTTGCTGTCGCCCAGGAGACGCTCGACCCAGAGCTCGCTCGTTGGTGCTGCTCACCACGCCGGTTTCCTCCTCTTGCTTGCACAAGTGAACGACCGCCATGCGCAGATTCAACGTCAACATGTTCATGGGGCATTGCTGTTCCACAATCACCGCAAAGGCCCACAGCTCTTTCCCGGCCTCCTTCCGGGGCTCCGCACGGGACTGGAGGTCCCCACACAATCCTATTGCAGGCCCTCTCATAAAGTAGAGCACCGCCCGCCGCAAAGTCCACCAAGCCTTGTCCAACTCCGGATTCAAGTTCTTCAGAACATCCATGAACACCATCGGACTGAAAATCAAGATAAAGTTCAGCATGTCCTCCATGGTGTAGTTCCCTGCAACAGCGAGCTTTTTACAGATGTTAAGAACCGGCTCATCCTCCCCGCGTATGAAATGACACCAACAAACTAACAACAGTGCATACATATATACCTGGTTGTAGTAGCATTCATCCCTACGGTTAGTAGGTGCGGCCATTCCCTGCCGGTGCACACAAACATGGTTGCACGCGGACCGGGCGTATAAGGTTGGCGCATCTGCCACGCCCGTTCCTACTAAACAAGGCACATGCAAGGTGATGGGTGTCGGTATCCGTCGTTAGATCCGGGTGCTCACCCGCGTATTGCACGAAGTCCTGGTACTCCCGGTGCATGTCATGCGGCGCGGTCAGTCCCTTTCCGTTGGCCTGCAACTGCTTCAGTTGCATGGGTGAGAAATAGCACGTGTTTGGGCAATTGTTCACCTTGTTTCGCAGCATTTTCAGGAACTTCTTGATGACGCCGTAACACATCATGTGCATGAACGGCAGCACGTACCCGTAGATGGGGTCAAAGTATTCCAGCTGCTCTAACGGCCCGGCTGCATATCGGCCGGTTCGCATCGGATCCACACCATCCTCCGCGGTCAGCCTCACCAGTTCCTTGTGGTCCTCCTTCGTTAACCACACACTCGGATCATTGGCATACAACACCTCCCCTTCGTCCAAGTATGTCTGCGAGATGGGGTTCGCATAGCCCAAGCAGTACATACCATTACCGTTAGGGCCCTTAGTGGCCTCCCAGATGCTTTTGAAGTCGTTGCGCCTTGCCGCCACGGGAGCGAACTTCCCCAAGTCGTTACGCGCAATCGTATCGCAGTAGCATAACATCAGGAACACGCTGAACTGTTCATGCCACACCTGGAAGTACCCGTCATACACCCTGAAAGGGGTTTGGTCAGCATCGGCATGGCCCTTACTCAGTTGTTTCAGCTCTTCCATCATGGGTTCTAGCAACACGTCGACGTCCTTCCAGTGTTGACGTGGGCCAGGGGCAATCGAGATCACACCGCAGTGCTTCATCTTCACACGTCCCTGCGGATACCCTCCATTGCACACGCAGTCAAGCGCAATAGCCTATGATCTCTTCAAGCCGCGCTGGAGCGTCACACCTCCGTGCGCGCACACTCGTGTAGATGTTGACTGCGGGTTGGGCTTTGTCACACGTCGTGACGCACTACCTACCTTGGGAGGGAGGTCCGCACTTCGCATCGCGCCGAACCGCGTGGACCAATTCCTGCGATGGCAACGCGCTAGTCAGTTGCGGTCCTTTCACCCATCAGGCATCGCCCATCGGCAACGTTCGTATACAATCAGCCGCGGCACTCGTCCGTTACAAGGAGTAAGAACATCGGCACGGGTCGCACTGTTTGTCATGCTTCTTTGCTTGCCCGTCGTCCTCTCCATATTCGATGCCCATACCAGTTCGTAATACCCCTGGTTTCTCCTGGTTCCCACTCGGCGTCTCACGCAGTAGTCTGCCACCGACGCTAGGGTGCTCGTTTACTCGTAGCCCGTGCGGACTGCTCATGACACAAGCGTTTTCGGGAGCTCTGGCCGTGGGACTCGCACGCTGCTTAGCAAAGTCGTAGTCCATCATCCAGCGCCGCACCAGCCGCTTCACGGTGAAATAGAAGTAGTACTCCTTGGGACGATACTCCTCCCCGCGCGCCGTTTTAACAACGTCGTACCTCTCCTCCGTGCACCACTCTGTGGGCTCGCCATCCGCATCACGCTTCGTGGGCACGCCGCATACCGCTTGCACCCTCTTCCCCGGCTTTCCCTCCCCGTTTTGCCATGCGAAATTGCGGTGGAACTTGGGACACACGTGTATCGCATAGTCCCATACGCTCTCCGCACCGAGCGCCCGTCTCATGTGCCATAGCGATCCCGGCAGGTTGCAAGTATTGCCGCCCAGGAGCATCTTCAAGACTTTCAGGAAGGTGTCGAAATGGTCATCAGTCCACCTCTGTCGCCTTTTCATATCCATGAAGTACCATACGGCCTCCTGCACGGTCACTCCGTTCGGACTCGCCTTCCCGTGCGTGACCAGCGGTTGCGACTGCTTTCCTGCTGCTAGGTTTGGCACGTCCGTGACACACAACGTGATCGCGGGGTCGGGCTCAGCCTGCAGGGCCAGCACAATGTCCTGCACGGACTCCGTCGCGATAGTGACTTCGGTATTCATATCCACCAGCACTGCCAACTCCTGCTTACAATGGCAGTCACACCACCAACGCTCCCCGCCATATTACTACTCCACGCACGCTCACGCATCGTTAGTGGGTTACAGTGGAAACATTTTGGTGCCAGTATGGGCAGGGCGGGTTGCATACCTCAAACAAGAAGTCTGGCAGATCAAGCATATCCTCTGTAGGCGTATTCATTTCTTCGTCCGCCACAAGGTGGGTCTTTTCCAGAGCTTCTACGACATCTTCCACAACGATGTCCTGGTTCTCCTTCGCCTCCTCCCAGTATTCCTTCTCAGCCGGGGAGGGCACCGATCCGCAGAACATTTCCCCAAATGCCATCAGGCCGGACATCAGCGTGCACTCCGGCAGCTGCTGCAGTGGGCAATTGAGATCCGCCGCCAACAGGTCCCTCATGTCATGGTTAACCTGGTTACCGTTTGTCCCAGCGCCACCTACCAAGTTGCCGCTACGCCACCGATCAGTACGGCTTCTGGTGTCCGGTTCCTCCATCACCACCTCCTGCCCTTCATCCGAACTCAGGAGGACGTCAGACGATCCAGTCTCCCCGTAGGGTGCCGGCACACCGCACACCCTGTTCCTGGCATCGAGCGCCACTCCAAGGCGGCGCGTGCGTGCGAGAAGCACGTCTGACCTCCGTTCTGCCTCTTTGTGCCATTTCGTCGCCGTCTTCGTTGGCATCTGCAAGTCTTCTAAGGTGAAGACGGAACGGATGCTCTGCCGCTCTTTCACGATGTCCGACGTGCTGTATGCTTGGCGCGCCAAGTCTAGTAGGCGTTGGTCGGACACGTGACTGCTGTCCCAAGGGGTGGAAGGGGCGCTCGCTTCACCAGCAGCAGGTTGGGTGGCTGCTTGTCGGGGGGCTTCAGCAGTACCAGGGCGTCCGCCATCCTCGGGTGGCATTGCCTCCCGCCGGGGCTTGATGCGCCCTCTGTCGTCAATTGTGTACCCGAGGTCCGGCAGACGACCTGCGAGCCGATTGACCAGGTCGCGCTTCGCCATAGCTTGGTCCTTACCACGGGCAGATCGCGGAATCCAGCCATTATCCGCACCAAACGTTGAAACCGTCGGGCGTTCGCTTGCACCCATGGCCTTCAAGCGATCCTGAATCACAGCGTCGTCGGGGAAGGAGAGTCCCTGAAAAATAGAGCAATGGAAGAAGGAGGGTGTTGAATACGAAAATCAAGGCATCAACATGCACCGCAAGTCCATGTGCCGTGCGTGCGCTGGCCACTCCGTTGATTCATGCATTGCACACATGCTGGCAGGGTGCGTGCGCGCCGTATGATGGCATTATACACATGCAACATGCAACAGGTGCCGTGACGCAGGTGCACGAGGTGCCAGCACCGCTCTCAGCACCAGTGTTCACGGCTTAAGACGGAGTCCCATACCATATCGCAATTACAATATACCCGGTGTTACGGTGATTGACCCGAAGCAGCTTTCGGCATGGTTCATCACATCCACAAATAAACAGGTATAAGTTTGTTGGCTGTACCATCGGCGCGCATTCCACCAGGTACTAACTACAGTACTACTGCCTACACACTGTATACAACATGCCGTCTCAGCTTGCTTTAAGAGGTGCGCAGATCTGCCGCGCCGCATCTCTTCGGACTTCCGCGGCACATGTCTTCGTTTCGGGTGAAGGTTCAAATTCGCACATCCTCGGCTGCACGCCTGCGAAGGAAAGCGTGGGGCACATCTTGTATCAGCCCCCCCACCCACTCTCACCCTAAAACACCTGTAGGCCGACTTGATTCGAGGAATTGCCAACACACTAATAAAGAGAGTGAGTCACGCACCTGGTTGCAGTCCGCGGCTGTCGTCGTTGGCCGCTCGAAGCAGCCTCGGCCGCCAGGTCGAGGCGCAAGGCATCCGGGACCGTGGAACGCTTCTTTAGCAGCTCCGGCAGCTTGTCCATAGGCAACGCTTCTCCGGTAGAGGTGATGTACACGAGCCCCTCCTCGGAAACGTGCACATTCGGCACGGTGCGCACGTGCATCTTGGCAAGCTGATTCTTGTTCTCAGGGCGAGAGTCAAACTCGGCATGGAAGGGAGCGAACTCCATGTACACCGCGGCTACTTTTACGGGGAGGTGGCTGCCATCATCGTGCCCCGCCACCATGAAGTAGTAATCATGGTCGCTTGACCATTCGTCGTTGGTGAGGGCATGCACTGATCGGCCAATTGAGCCGGAGAGGACACCGCCCGCGTGCTCCATTTCGAACATTGCTCCGTACACGTTGTCCGCCCACGCGATCCCTTTACACTTCCCGTCCAAGGACTTCTTCATCTCCTTGGTCCACTTCGTTACATCAGCATCTTTGGGGAGGTCCTTAACACGGTTCTTCTTAGCGCGTTCGAGGGCCTTCAGCCGTATGTTCTCAATCAGCTCGGGCATGCCTTGCCCGGACACCTGCACCTGGCGACTGTCGGCTGGAGGGGCGCTGGCTGTGCGTGTGGCCCCTGCAGAAGACGCCGTCCGCGCCTTGCTCTGTCGCGGAGGGACTGTAGGGGGGGCGTTGCGCTTTGTACTGATTGCCTGCTGGAGGAGGGACATGGCAGCGTTGGCCGCCACCCGTTTCTTCAAGGCAACCGTGAGCGCTGAGTTCATCGGTTTCTCCAGCACCGGTGGCAAGTGCTTGTAAGCGCCGAATGTGTAAGGCTGCGGCAATGTTTCCAGCACGTTCTTGTAAGTAATTGCTTGGAGCTTGCCATCCGCGGCCAGACGTTGCATGTGCTCCAGAAGACGCTCGTCGGATACTTCGCTCAGCAATTTCAGCCCTGCTGCCGGCGTGGAGTCGGCCGCGCTCAGGGCGTTTATTTGCAACTGTCTTGCCGCTTCGAGCATAGGTTTCATCCTGTCTTGGTTCCTCTGCATCGTGACTCTCCTGCTGCGCTCAAACTCTGGGGTCTGTACAGGTGATGGGTTGTTAGCGGGGGCCTGTGGGCCACTCGCGGAAGGCTTCTCTTGGAAAACCGCCGGACCGTGGCTCAGCGGGGACACCGCGGGTTCCGCGGGAGGGGCGGATTGCAGGCAGTCCCGTGCAAGGACACCCTGCTTTTCTGCTTCAACGGCGCGCTGCGGCTGTTGCTGGACCCCTTCCTTGGCGGTCGGTTGCCAGGATTGCACGGTGGACGCGGCCTGCACCAAGCTGGGAATCGAGGGAGGTTCTTGGGGTGGGAATGCCAGATCAACGGTGGCAATCTGTGGGGGCGCCCTGGCTGGAGGGGGCGGCAATAGCGTACTCGCCGGCGCCTGGGCCAACGTCCCGGTTTCCGCTGGCCACAGCAGCGTCAACAGGTCTGCGACGTGCTGCATCCACGGGTACTCGGGATTGACATTGGCCTGGTACCGGGGGGCTGGTGACACATGTACCGTCCGGGAAACCGTGTCCACCATGAACCATCGACAGTGTGCACGAAGTTCCTGTGTGACATTTCCGATAAACACCGCCGGCCTTGCTGGCCCTGGTGGACGTGGGGCCGCGGCCTGCACGGCTTCAGACGGGGCAGTGCTCGGTGGCGCTAGGGCTCGCACAGCAGTAGGTGGGGGCGCGTCGTTCGTGACATGAACTAGGGCTGTACTCCGTGACGCCGGGGCTGGCGCTGTTGGAGGAGGGGGCGGTTCGCTATTGACGGGCAGGTTCGGGGCGGTCCCCTGACATGCCTTCTTCCACAATTCGGGGAACCGGGCCTTGATAGCAGCGATCTCCTTCTCGGTAGGGAACGCGAGGGTGGTATGCCCCAACTGACTGTTCTTGGTTTGCACGAAGCGGTAGACGGTTGTCAGGTGCTGTAAAATCTTGGGTTCGCACTTTTCACATGGGGACGCCGGGTCGGGGGAATCCGCGATGCACTTGCCCTGGGATGAGCAGTGCCTAACCCAGGTTAAGACGTTATGATTTTTCAGGTTTTGTTTCAGCCATATCTCTAGCTGCGCGATCACCTGCTCCTTCGCCTCGTTCTTCCCCTGGCTTTCTGGCATGGTCCTCAAAACGTGGAACCCAGATGCGTTCGCGTATATGGTATCGCGTAAGACAGTGTAGTTGGCCGCCTGCCACTCGGGGCATTTGCCGTTATGGGCAAACGCGCCGGTGGCCAAAACGAGCCCAGTCGGTACTTTCTTGATGGCCTGCCTATAATTCTCCAGAAGACCGACGGGGAGATTTGTTGCGCCTAAGGAAACGGTTGAATGCCAAAACTCATGACTTTTCCGTTTGCGTTTCTGTATACAAAACCCGGCCCCCGCCCCCTCTACCGCCGATACTTCGCTTGAGCGTGCCCCATCGCGTCGAGCTCTAGGTGATTTCACGGAAAGGAGTGAGTGCCGATTGTAAACGGCGGTTGCATTCAAAGCACGCGGACGTGCTACACGGTCCGCGCGTGAGCAGAGTGATATTACGATGCGCGCAAGACATCAATCGCTCCCGGAACATCATCGAGTAGGCAGCACACGGCCTTCAGGCAAATGGAGATCAATATTATTCATATAAAAGTGTTTGGTTAGAGCTAGATAGGTAACCACTGATGAGGGGTTGGCAGAGGAGTTGTCCGCTATCCGGCACGCCACAATGGTAGACTGTAACTACTATGCTTCTATGAGATCCATACTCCGACGTCCAGCGCAGGGCGGAGGGCCTTCCACGCACACTCTGGCCTGTGGCTTCTCCAATGAGCACGCTGGCAGATAGGGCCACAGTACGCTACACGGCGGCACGGGCACCTCTTCCAATTAGCAGGCAGCTGGCCGCACGTGGCACAGCATGAAGGACGAGACGACCATTCCCCGCGTGCCCAGAGCCAGGAATAACTAACCCACTGAGCTTTCGCCAGCGCCTTACACTCCCGGTGGTGGGTAGATTCCCAGTGTGCTCTCTGACACTCCTCGCCGCAATACACCGCGGAGAGACACTTGCTGCACTTGTACAACTTCCGTCCGCCGACAACAGCCCGCCGGTCCGCCCCACATTGCGCACAGGGATCCCGTTTCTTTCCGTTGCGCGATGCCACAGCAGGCTGTGAACACTTTTCCTCCATGTGCAGTATCGTGCGCCAACACTTGTGCGCGTGCGATTGCGCGTCCGCCCTCGATCCAAGCCCACCATCCGCACGAAACATCGCATACCGGTAGTACCACGGATACATTCCTCCGTGCGCGTTTTCCGAGCGCACGCTCGACAGTCGAAATGTCACCAACGGTGCAAACTGCGAAACATTGCATCCCGTGCTTACCATTACCGGTTCGAACGGGTTCCCCGAGGTATCCGACAACACGAGGATCTCCCCCGCACCTTCCAAACCATCCCCCCCTGGAAGACACCCCACGAACTCCATGACAGTAACCGAAGGGAAATGACCGGTTTTCCAACTTTCGCGCGACCACCGAGGGTACAACACACCGCACACAATGATGTTTCCATATCTCTCACCCTGCATGCGCCAATCGTGTACAAACCGGAATATCGTGCGCACCGTGGTCAGCACAAGGGCCAGGAACAACCCTTGCCGACATGGGAGGAGCCCCTCGCAAGAACACACCGTGCCCACACGCTGTCCCAACATAAGGCGCGCGGCGTTATCAGGTCCCAACCTAGGCGGGACGTTCAACAGGTACCTCTCCGCAGTTTCTAGGGCTGCGTTTTGTGTGTGCAGAAGCCCCCATCTGTTAATTGGCATCCCACGTGTGTCCAACCACGTGTGTCCGTTGTCCAACCACGTGTGTCCGTGAAACAGGAGTGTCATGTGGTTCCCCACCGCGCCACGTGCAAGGCGCATTCGGCGGATTCTGACGAACGTTCGGCCGACTCGCTGCAAGTATGTTGTCATATCAACCCAAAGGCGTGTGTCGTCCGAATTGGATGCAATCGCGGAGATCATGCACAGATCCTACATCACACCCCAGCGCGAGCGGGTAAATTCAATGCAATACAGCGGGTCCGAAGTTTTATCATAACGAAGTTTTATCACCGCAAAACCATGACATCCGTGTGCACAGGGATATTACGAATCACGCAAGACATCAATCCATCGCTACCGGAACATCATGGAGTAGGCAGCACACGGCCACCAGGCAAATGGAGATTACTATCTTCATATAAAAGTGTTTTGTTACAGCTAGATAGGGGGCGGTCCTCCTAAGTGGTAAGATGCCAGTCTGCTGCTCTAAAGGCCCGGTCGAGTTCCCTGGCTATTGTCGGCCGTCGTCTTCCACGCACACTCTGGCTTGTGGCTTCTCCAGTGAGCACGCTGGCAGCTAGGGCCGCAGTACGCTACACGTCGGCACGGGCACCACTTTCGATTAGCAGCCAGCAGGCCGCACATGGCACAGCATACAAGACGGACGTAGCCACGCCATGCTATGAAGGCGGAGTACACAGTATTCACGTCGTCCACACGTTCCCCAAGCTGGGTGGGTGTCAATACCCTCGAGACAGCCCCAACCGCAGGGGGGCTGGCAACGGTGGGGGCATCCGTGAGGTCACGGTGCAAACTGGTAACGAAAAACGACTGGAAGGCGTTAGTGTAGTGAAGGCATGGGTGTGCCCACGGACCACGGACGAGCACTACCTCACCCCACCATCCATGGCAGTCACCGCCGTCCCCGGGGGTGGTGTACACACGTATACGCAGCAAGCCTTCGCCAAACTCAGGGACCGCCCAACCCGGACGGGGCACCCCAGCAAACTCGAAGTAGCTTGCTCCCGGTGTCAGAGGACACTCGCCGACCATGGCATACCGAGCATGCTGTAGCCGACTCTCACCGTAGACGTCATTCAACATTCAACGAGAGAAGTAAAACGGTCTGTATTACCCTCGAGCGGCCAATGCACGTGAGCCAGCACGCGACGTGCTAACGGCAGCACATTAGGGAAAATCTCGTCGGGATGGTCGAAGGATGCCTCCAATATACGCCCCCGGGGGTCCACGGGCATCAGGATGACGTCATCGGTACCGAACGAAACACGTGCAAAGTTTGGTGCAAAGTTTGGCGGAACAGCGTTTGGCTGGAAACCGTTTGCGGTTGCCGCTCGCAATGCCTCCTCAGAAGCGAGATCCATGGAAGGCTCGGCTGCTGCCTTGCTTCTCTGTTGGTTACGGCACGCACCCAGAGCACGCACGCGGTACTCCCCATGGTCTTTATGGGATGCACTTGCCCGCACGATGCACTTGCCGGGCATCGCTCGCGACGCATCTCCACCAGTCTCGTATGCACAATCGCATCGCACGACGAGGGATCGTGCATGTCCGGGATCCCATCGGTGCGACAGCTTCGCCGCCACTTTGTTTGCGAAACCCAGGTCCAGCTGATCAGGACTTTGCAAGAGTTTAGCAACACGTATGTTCACATGCAGCCCGCCCTTCGCGTCCGTATGGAACAGGTGTTGTTTCCTGTAGGACTTGTCCGCGCCAAGAGGAATACCGGCTGTCCGCAGGCGCTGCGCGTTCAACGCGGTAAGCATACCGAACACGACACTACGCAAGCCCGGGCAGCAGACACCCAGTTCCCGGTACAACTGGTGATCGTCAAAAGATGAGAATGCGTCGTCACGGGTAGCCCGTCGGTCCCAGAGAGCAGTGATGCCGTCGCCAGAGTCCTGCAAAGGCCGCGCCGGCGGGCGTTCACCGGTTGGATGTTCACCGTCACCCCAAGTCAGGTTGGCGATCCTGTGCTTCACCGTGGCATCCGCGCGTCCCCACGCCTCAGCGCCGAGCACCCCGCGGAGTTTGTTCCAAGCAAGGCCTAGGTCCTCCACATTCAGGAGTGCATGCAGCTTCGCCTCGGCCTCGTCTAACTGGCAGTAATCGGCCAATGTGGCCGCCTGCCCCGGGTGCTTCTCATGCGCGGATAGTGGCGCCCGGACTTCAGCTTCGCGCCGCACACGCTGGCACGGACCACACATCACGCCTCCGATAGTACGCAGAGCGTCACAACCCAGAACGCCTGATCTGCACAGGGAACACGCCCAAACACCTGGCAAGGTGTCGTAGCCTCCCGCAAATCGTATTTCGTCTCCACACGCAACGCACATCATGCGGCACGCCAAGCCATATTGCGAGATGACACTGTGCGGGCTGCCGAGTACCGCGTTATTCAGGTCAATGGTTCCCTTAGTACGCACTCTGGCTGCGGAGTAGATCACGAAGTAGAACTGCTTAGGACGAGTACGGTCGAGCGGGAGGCGCCCACTTGGAGAAAGACCGCGGTGCGCCATGCGGTCGGCTGGCCAGAACCACAGTGTTCCCATGGGACCCCCGAGGTGAACACGACGGAAGGGAGCCGAAGTGGGATCGCCATGCCTGGAGGTTTGAACCACGAGGCTGTAATCCATCGAGCAAAACCTGTCCCAATGGCAGGCCCGCTGCGTTTCGGGTAGCACCTCCGTCAGGCATTGGGCCCTCAGCAACAGGCCACATGAGAACACGTCGTAATCCGGCCAGCCCCAGGATCCCTTGCCTGCCTTGGGAAACTTGGTATCGGTGTGAAGGAACTGGATTTTGCTCTCGACGTCCCGCCCTAGAGGCGTCGGCTTGTCGTAGGTCCGCTTCACCACCATTCCCGTAGCTTCAAGAATCCCAGACCGCAGCCTGTCGTCCACAAGGCCATGCTTCACGGTGGTGAAGATGGATGGGAATAGCCAGTGCCCAACATGCCAGTCGGCCTGTATGGTATAGCGCGCGCCCTCACCCAGTTGGTGAGATCCGGACGGATGTGAAGTCCGCGCCGATTTCCTTATGAGAGAACAGGACCTCAGCCTTCAGCAACTGGTAGTCTACCACATACGTCATGAACACGGTGAGCATAGCATTAAACCCGTCCGTGTGCTCACTACGTTGCCGCGCGAGCTCATCCTCGCACTCCGTTTTTTCCTGGGTCGCGCGCATCATCGAGGCATCCACGACTTGCACCCAGTCACGAGGGTCGCCCACAGTGTCCTCCATTGTAACGCCAGCTGTCCCTTCCTTGGACACCTGAACAACCGGCTTCAACACTCCCTTGCGCCACAGCGCGTAGTGCTCCCGGAGGGTAAGCAGGATTTGCTCAGATGTATCCTTGTGCCACGTACCATACAGCTCTTTCCAACTGGCACTGGCAACCAGGTGCCGGTTGCAAATGTCAATGATTTCCTTGAGGACGCCCTCCGAGCAGGCCGCATCCAGCATCTGCACGGACCACTTCCAATCGAAGGTGCATGCCTCCCCGTCTTCCACGGTGCCCTCTGCCGGGGGAGGGCGATCAGACAGATACGCCCACCATGGCAAGTCGCGCAGGTCATCAGGTGTCAGGTTTTTGGGCATAATAGGCAGAAAGCCTGCATCGTTGTGCCCGACTGGTTTCACGGTGTCGGGAGGCTTGATCCTATGGACATGATCCTCTAGTAGTTCTTCCTCGACTTGTTTAGATGCAGCGTCATCGCCGTGGGCAACCTCGGGCGGGCAGGCGGGGAACATCTGTGCGACAGCACGCAACACGAACACCGTGTGACTTCCTCAGCAACGATATGCCACCGGGAAGCGCACAACATGTAGTTGCATGCAAACGACAGGAGTATATACATGGCGAGCACGGCAAAGCTCCCGAGAACAATATGCCCCCCATAGGAAACACTCCGTGCACCTGTGTGTTAACCGGTGTGGCTCGTAACATTACCGGATAGGAATTCTCTATACGAGCTCGCACATACGAAAGAACCCCAAGACCCCTAGAGACAATAATGATGAGGTAGACCATTCATAGGAGGCAGACGCTTGCATATAATAAGCTGGACACTAGCCTTGCAAAAGGTCACCATCCGGTAGGCAAATGCATGTATGTGTAGGTGAACACGAAAAGAAAACACTTCAAACGACGAGAAGCATACCACGCTGGCGACGGTATGTCCCCAGCGTGACCTCCGGCTTATATGAAGATCACCCTTAAAAAAACAGGGACACGAGGCTTGCATAACCGCCGCATCGTTGCGCGACCGGCCCGTTGGCGATCAGCGCACGCGCTACACGGTCCGCAGAGGCTTCAACCAGAGTGGAGACTTACGGCTTACGGGAAAATACGTTACGGCGATTCAAAATCGCCGTATTCCGTAGATACGGCGTATTTACGGCGTATTTACGGGCACTACGGTGATATTACGGTGAAAGTGGGTAAAGGGGGGCGAACATTGTTCCGGGGGCGGGGAGTTCGGCCCTAGGCGTCAAAGCGTGTTGCTAGGGAGGGGGTCTAACCCCCCTAGGATTTCCGAAAAACACACACTTAAGGGAACTCTTAGGGGGGGGTAAACTGCTAGGGGGGTGGGTTAGCCCCCCTAGACGTTAAGATGTGCTGCTAGGGGGGGGCAAAATCCTTGTCCGGAATTGGGGCCCTCTCCTCCAAAGCAATGTTCGCCCCACTGGTAACGATTCACTATTTCGCTCATATATAGGCTGAATTTAGGCCGAATTTCGGGGTTTTGGCTCATACACAAGCGTAATTTTAGCTCATATATAGGCTGAATTTCAACACATATACGGCTCATATATAGACCAAATTTCGGCGCATAATCCATAGGCTGAATTCGTGATCATCCATATGCTGAATTGCAGCTCATACATAGGTTGGATTCGTGATCATATATAGGCTGAATTTCAGCTCATATATATATATTCTGAATTTTAGCTCATATACAGGCTGAATTGCAGCACATATTTAGGCTCATATATAGGCTGAATTTCAGCTCATATATAGGCTCATATATAGTTTGAATTTCAGCTCATATATAGTTTGAATTTCAGCACATATATAGG